>JAQGAV010000009.1:0-83070 GCA_034691345.1 Phasmarhabditis papillosa | reverse complement strand
CATCCAGGATTTAAAGTCAGAAAAAGTGTAAATATGTAGAGTCGCGCTCCAATGCTAACTTTTGGGAGCCAAATGTCGTCGCGCAAATGTTCGGCGCGCAAATGTTCGTCGCGCAATCTTCATGCCACCAAGTAAATTAGCTATAGTCCGGTTTAATACACATTTACTAAAATTTGAAATCTTCAACGGTAAAATAATTGTCAAATACGCTTTTGTTTTGTAGATTAGACCAGTTAAGCGAGATATGGTATACTCAAAAGTCGTATAGTATAGCTTAAAACTTTATTATATCGCAATTCCGCTAATAAGTTTAATAATTAACTAATTTTATATTTGTATTAATTTATTCTTCTTTTGAGTCCTATAGCACTACTTTTCGTTTACTTCTCTTGCTTCTCTTTTTCAGTTGAATCTCTCTAATTATCGCAATCTATTCCTAATTATACGCGGTTTCTACACTCAAACTCAAACAAAACAGACTTTATCTACAAAAATCTGTCTTTTAAGATATTATAGGTAATAAACATAGTTTATAATTATAATAATACCATTTATACAAGAATGTTAACATTTATAAAAGAGTTAGTAACTCTTAATCAGGGCAAAGGAACAGTCTTTAAATATTCCTATCTTATAGAAATGGGGATCATCTTGGTCTTACAGTTTTGTTCCTTCCGAAGATTCGAAATATTATTCCATATTCCTAGCAGTTTCATTCAATTCCAGTGCACATCTTGTATTTCTCTACATAAATTCGCAGCAAATTAAATTACTGCTCTTATAATTTTATTTGTCAAAAACCCCCCACACAGCCTACGAATGTGGCCTAGTCAGTGATTTTTATACACAATTTATAGTTTATTTCAGGGTGAATTCAACGTTCACGTAATATTATTTAATATATAAATGTAGAATAGCTTACAGATCTATTTGGTAAAGGCACCGAATTTGGTCTGGAATATTCATTTCGACCCAAACTTTTTAAAAGTAAAGTACGCAGGATTCTGATTTTAAGAAAAAAACTGTAATACGTATTGTTAGCTGAGACAGATTAACACCGTCTCGTTACTTTTAAATAATCTTTTACCAATCTTCTCTATATTTATTTATATTTTACTCTTTTTGGTCTTGCTTTATATGTATTCCTAAAATAGTTAGAGGCCCATATGTTGTTTAAATTCTCTAATTTTCACATTAAATTCTCCCTTTTTAGCCATTTTAAAACTTTCATTTAACCTAAGGCCCACCCCTTCTTATTTTCTCTAACTTCTCTCTAATTTAATAGAATATTTCGTAATTTCTTTTAAATAAGCTTAATTTATGCTTAATTAACTTTGTTAACCGTATATTTACACCTTTAACATTAGCCTTTTGACCACTATATGCTATAGTTTAAGGCTGATTTAAGTTAGAAACTATTGCCCATTTTATAACATAAATGAATTGCGCCGTGTATTTCCAGCGGGTGGTATGAAAATTGTATTTTCTCCACGGGTGAACTGATTATTCAATGAAGGCGCAGTTAATTATTAACAGGGTTATCGATATTGGTCTTTCAGCACCATACGGTTTCTGTTTTTATTTATAAATTCTCCAAAAATCTCTAAACGTATACATATTCAGCTGTTATACTTTAAAAAGTTTGCTTAGCTCACGTATTTTTCAACGTTCTCTAAATGTGACATTTCTTTTTAACTAAGAGTATTAATTTAGTCTTGTTTTTCGTTCAAAGTGCTTTGAATAGCCGTCAATTTCTAAATTCTTCTTACAGAAACATCTCTAAACTGAATAAGAAGTATTTTAACATTATAGAGATGTTCGTTATTCGTTATATTCTTTTGTTTTCTGCTTTTATTAACTTATTTACATTTACTGCAGGTAAGCATATTAATAAAAAGTATAAAACCAAATAGAAAACAGTTAACCTTGTTGATTTAAGTCTTTAACTTAAGGTTAAAACACTAGTCACAGTCTATTAGAAAGTCCGGAGAAGAGTCCCCCGCGCCTGTGATCTTAAATGTTTTAAACCACTATTAATAAGAATCGTAATTTAGGGCAAACTAAAAAACAGAAAAGTTGTGGGATTAATTGACTGTTTTCAGGTCTTATTCTTGCCGTTTTCCGACCTGAATTCCTGTTGTTATCGATTATTCTAACCTGTATCGGACTATTTGGAATGTTTATATTTGCTATTGTATGGTTTTGTCAACCAAAGGTTTGTTTATATTTAATTATACTGGGAATATTGTGAAACTAAGACAAGAATATTTATTTTACTCAAGATTCAAAAACATTCTGAGAACCTTGAAATACATTGATTAAACAGCTAGAGTGAAGTATTTTCTGCTTTTTTTCAGATTTTGAGACATCAACTTTATTTTGTAAAGAAATGGCGTAAAGATGTGGAGGCAAATGATAACACAATAACACCGGACACCCAAGAAGCAGTGATGAAAAATATACGGGGAATACCATTTCTAATACAGGTAGATACAGGACAAGTGGATTATAATTGTATTGTATAATACTTTCCCTTGATATTTGTATTTAAAAAATAGTATAAGTACCTCAATCGAGGTATTGCTGAACAAGACCGAGCGTCTTTATAAAAAGTTATGCAGCCCATATTTACTTTAACACTTTAACAAACTATTTTTAAGCTTTTCTTCCGTTTATTATTAATTTTTAACTTTTGGGGTTCAGCTTTCATAGTTCATTTTTAGTTTTCTAAGCAGCAAAGGATTCATAAAGCATTTATCCCGAGGGCAAGAGCGTGAGATAAAGTAGCTAGTTTTACATTAAGAAGAGTTTGCAGCCAAGGGAAAGGAAAATACTAGTTGTTCACACGATTAGATTTGCAATGTAAAAGATATAACTATATATAACTATTAAATTGGTTTAAAGTAAACTGCTCTGTCTGGATATTTGCTTATAAGAAAAGACTAAAATATGTAATAAAATATGTTAAAGAGCTATTAAACAGTTACAACAGTTACAAGTTATAGAATTTAAATCTTGGCTAAATTACTTATTACAGGCTATTCAATACTCTATGGAAACTACCTATTACCGTGACATAATGTCCGAAATGGGTGAAGGTCTTGTAAGGACTTCTGTAATACATACAGCACCAGCCTGCACATCGGTTATAGATTCAGATCATGAGGAAGATATTCCCGTTGAGAGTAGACCTACACCTAGGTTAGTTATATACGTATAAGCATAATATGGAATGTTATATAGTAGATGTTTGCCACTATATATATTCCTTATAGAGTTGAAGCTATACTGAAAAGTTTTGAATACCAAGGTGTGGTCTAGTTAGGCCATAATAGTGGAACATTCTCGAATGAATAACATTGACACATTATGTTTAGTTAAGACTTATACGACCTTAGTATTAACATAGTATTTAAATCCCTTATTAACCCTCTGCTTTCACAACAATACCAATATTTCTTTCAGGAACTCTGCCGAGGAGCAATGGCTTCCGTTTGGCGAATCTTGGAGAAATCAGCAGCTTCGACTTTCGTTGGAACGCGGTTCTAGCAATATGCTGGTAAGTCTTTGCAACCTCACCTAACCCGCTCGGTTTCTCGGTTTTCGACCTCCCATATTGTTTTCCACTGAATTTTGCAGACAAAAACTAAAAATGCATGAATTCCTCTAAGAATAAATACGGAAATATACTGCTTGTCTACCAAGAAACGTTTAATTCTAACAAAAAGTGCATATAAAGAGAAGTTTTCAAATTCGATAAAAAGTTTCTTTTAAACAGGAATACTTTAAAGGTCTAAATTACTCGAATAATGAACAAATCTATTCAGCTAGTTTCAAAAACAAAGGCAAATTAATATCCACTATTCAATTCTAAAAATAGTTTATAGTTTTAACATCCAACGTGTAAATATTTGTGTTCCATCATTCACTAATATTTAATTTTCTCACCCGCACGCACGCTAAGTTTATTTGACACCGCGACTGCCGTTATCTGCATGTGCTTTATCCCCCATTTGGTGTTACATTGTAGGTATTTCCTTATGCAGAAACCTCCGTTCTACATGAATCTACGCCATCTGAATATGATCTGAGCAGAATTGAGTCAATAAAGAGAGAGCACAGGTAAAATGAGGGCTACAGTAACCTATCTATCTAGGAAAGGGGTTTTGAATGGAGTAAAATGCGTATTTATTAAAGAAAATTCTTTATTCGACCTTAAGCGCCAAAGAAAATGCTTAACATGCTGCTGAACAACTAGTAAAAATCATTTGCTTTTGAGACATCGGTTTTTGTTCCACCTACAGTTGAGGTTTTAATAGTTTTTGTTCTAATGGTGCTCCGAACCTTTATGTCACTTTGTTTACTATTTGACACAGCTGCCGGGTTATACTTTTAAATAAACTGTTCTTAAAATAAAAGTATTTCTAATTATTTTAATTATATTTGTTTTTTAGATTTACTAGAAGCAGAGAAGAAAAACTACAAGTTCGTTATATGGGAATGAGTGCCTCGTTCATTGAAAAGTTTAATAATTCCTTTAGACATGTTAGATGTGAAAAGAGTTAAATTATTCTATATGTTTTTAAATCTTGGAATACAAAGATGAAATTATAACAAACCGTTGACGGGTACTATTTATTTTTACTATTACTTATTTGTGTTCGAAATAGGCAATGATAAGTGTATTTACTATATTTATTGTATTTTTATTCAAAATAAAGTGTTTCTTGTCCATTATTGTTATCCTGGTGTAATTTGTGTATAGGGTTGTTATTTATTATTAATATTCTTAATAATATTTAAGATCTATATCGTGTTCTACCCCCGATGACACAAAACGATAAAAGTATATGTAAATGTGAGATATCAGAAATAGTTTGCAAATTCATAGGCCACCATGAATACTGTTGTATTATTTATATTTCTTTCCACAGCAATTCATGCAGCATTTCAAATTGATAATGAAATTATCGGAGAACCATCAGTAAGTTTAAAAGTTTATATTATTTATTTAATAAGGTCAAAAGCCTTGCCATAAGTCTAAGAATGGATCGGCCCTTCATCAAACTAATCCCAGCCACTTCAGAAACTATAAGAGTATTACAATTAGATATCCCATGATTGCTTAAATTATCTTCCTTTGAATCCGTTTCATAACCTAGCCTGCACGCGCTGTGAGTAGTTATCCCGCATTGGTGTAAATTTTTGCCTTCAAATTCGCTGGAAAATGCCACCCCTCTCTTCGGGCGAGAGAACTTTTGAAGGCAAAAATTTACACCACTGAGGGATAACTACTCACAGCGCATGCAGTCTAGGTTTTGAAACAAACTATATATAAGATAATACCAGGCTGAAAAGGTGATTTACAGTTTTCTCGCAACTTGAGAATTTTTTTTATTTATTTTACAAGGGAGGGTGGGAACTGAGCTTCCAACTTCTAAGTTTTCTTGTTCATTAGATTCTCAGCCTGGTGAATCTCAATAAAATAGTTGTTGAATTAGTATCAATGAGCGAACTAGAAAAATAAACGACAGGATATGTACACTACTTTTGTTTTTTTATACATGAGGTATATTAAAAATAGAAGTAGGAGCCGCTCAAATACAGTATGAAAAAAGAATGCAGACCTTCTTTCCCGCAGTTGAATGTTGTTATTTACAGGTGGATTGTGAAGATGTCCTTCTTGGATTAACATTTAAAACAAAGAAAGCATTCACAGGAAGAGTATATGTACAAGGATTGTCCGATGACGAAAACTGTAGTAGAACATTTGTTAACAATAGAAATGCATCTAGGTAAAGAAGATAAATTAATATTTAACAAATATATGATAATTATTAGACTTTGTCTAGCATGACAAAGCATGCAATGTAATGTATTTCTTCAAAGACTTTTAGGGGACTCCCAGGCTGTTTAATCAAAATTAATAAGTAGAGCACACCGTATTATGTTTAACAGTAGCCTTCAGCTTTGTCTTTCAGAAACGTTTCATATATTCTAAAGTTGAGATTGTTTTAGAATGTCAATTGAAATAAACAATGGTGACTGTGCTATGAACAGACATCGAGTATCTGGAAAAGTAGAGGTTAAATCCATGAAAATATAAAATATAAAAAGATTATTTTAGGGTTTAATGTTCTCTCTTACATTGATTGTATCTTTTCATGGAACTTTTGTAACTCGAGCAGATAAGGCGTTTAAATGCATGTGTTTCTATAAGAATCAAAAGACTCTGACAAACTCAATACGTTAGTTTTAAACCAATTAATTCTTAAGAATATAGTCAAATTATAGAGGAAGATTATCTTAATTTATTATTATTTTAGAAATAGCTGCAATACAATCAGACGACTTAATAAACACTGTTCCTACACCAACATGCACTTATACAATTAGAAATGAATCTATTGATGGACCACCCGTATTGTTCGTTGTTTAATATTTTTATTGCAAATATAATGTTTAGGTCGTTGTTAAGTTAACAAAAATACTTACAATCGTTGTATGTAATAAATTATAATAGAATTTCCTTAACTATAACATAATAGTTTTGTTTACAGAGTCAGTACACTTGGAGCTAAGATATTCCATGTTTGGCAATGTGATGAACCAGCTAAAGGATTCTTAGTTCATTCTTGTAAAGTCAGAGACGGAAAGGGCGACGAAGCTGATTTGGTTAGTTTTATATTAAATCTTCTATTTAACTATTAGTACTATAATGAATGAAGTTGGACTTTTTTATAATTTGTAAATCTCAGAGTATAATTTGTTTTAGTTGGATGTCGATGGATGTGCAGTTGATCCGGAAATTCAACCAGATCTTGTTTATGATAACAACAAAAACATTGTAAGTATTTGCAGCAACCCTGATTATCATTCATATTAATATTTATAGCGAAGTATTTAAGCTTGGTGACAGTTATACATATCAAGAGTTTGTGTTTTTTCGTCAGTCTGTCCCGTAGCAAATTTTTCAAAATATAAGACGAGATCCAATCTGAAAATCCTGCTTTTGGCTAAACTGCCTTTTTCAGGCCTATGCTGAAACCTATGGATACAAGTTCAGTGACACAAATGTACTAAATTATGAATGTATTGTTGAGGTAGGATATTCATACTATTATTACTATTAGTTAAAGTAATCTTTTATATTTATTGATTGTTATTGATTTTTAGATTTGTGATAGGAATCGTGGTGAATGTAACGGACTAACTCCGCCCATTTGTGAGAGAACTGAGACGGCTGGCAGGAAGAAAAGACAAGTTCAAGGTTTGTAGACATATGTTTGTAAAAAAAAAGGGGGGGGGGGGGAACGATGTAAGGTTTTTATCCGTCTAGGTATTTTTGAACAGAATATTTTCTGCATAAAACAGACTGATAGTGTCATACTAAGAAATAAGATTCTACGGGTTAGATTCTAAAACTAAAAAATACTGTAACAAGAATAAATCTCTATTATAATTTAGATATGCATCATTCAATTGATGTGGCCGCTTCACTAAACATGATTGAGACTTTAGAAAAGAAAACTATAAGTGAAAACAATGTTGATCCTATGGAAGCAAAGCAAATGGTAAGAATATCCACTTACAATGTCCATAATACTTTATAAAACATCGTTCGGTAAAACATATTATGTTTGTAATGTAATTTGAAAGTAATTGAATGCTCCTCCTTATATTTAATACAAGGATGTATAACTATTTCTGTAGGAGGCCTTACTTTCTGGTGAAGTGATGACTATGGAACTGATCATGCCAGAACAAGAAACTCCTATGACTTCAACTGAAGTAGCACCCTCTGAAGAAACTGAAGAAGCAATGCTGGAGCAAGAAGGTCCTTTAGATTCAAACTCCTTCTCACAACTGTGGAGCACCTTCTGGAGACCTAACACTTGCGTTTCAATTGGTACAATCATCATTTTTGGTATTTTATTGATTTCTTCGATTGTTTTGTCGGTTGTTTTATCCTTCTATTTTGCAAGTCAAATTCATACATATATATTTAGCAATAACTATCTTCCTAAGGATGAATTAAGCTCTTTTGAAATTAAGGAAAATAATAATAATCTTACTTTAACCATAGAATAGGTGAAGGTTAATAAGTTTATTTTTATTTAATACAATAATAATAATGTAAAGTAATTAATATTAATAAAAGTGACAGTGTGAGGAGTTTTGTAAAGCGATTGGTTAACTTTTATGTACAACAAAAAGGCAAAATTGGGGGGGGGGGGGGGCAGTTTAGAGGACCACATTTCTAGAATTAGTCTATATTTAATAAGTAACATACTATAGGTTCAGTGTATATTTCTGCAAAAATAGTATTTTTCTATATTGGTTTGTTAAAAAGACAAGCAAGACATATAAATATGAATTAAACTAAGAAAGAGAACCTTATAGAAAAGGTATTTAGTTCTGGAATAATCTAAAGAACTGTAGGGGCTTATTGGTCGGTTTGCTCTTCATTGTTTCTTTAGTCTTTCTTGTACGGGTGGCATTAAATACTCTCTCTTCGAAGCTGAGAATTGCATCACGAGCGCCGTCCCAAGTGTGAGGTCCCTGAATTATTTTTTATTGCTGTAAGTTTGTTGGAAAATTAACAAAGTATCATGAGATTTAAATAGACTTATATGGAACACTCTTATAAAACTGATCGGACAAAAAATTATTTATGAAAACATAAAACAGTTCATGAAGAATAGTAAAAACCTAAGACAAAAAATTTCCCTCGGATTAGCATAAGTCATATTCAGTCTATATTACCTTTAATCTATATTGATATGGAACTAATCCATGGAAGAACATTGTTCTAGCTAGTCTTATATCATAGAAGAATCTAGTAAAAACAGATGGTTTTACTCCAAGAAGACGAGCTAATTCCTCCATATAATCAACGTAGTATACCTGTAAGAAAGCAATTATTAAACACTAATATATAGATACTGAATACATTACCTTGAGCTAGAAACTTAAACATTCCAAATCTAATTATCTAATGTTAAAGTCAAGTAATTTATAGAGCCTACTGTAGGGTGTACAAACGGTACTCTTCATTAAAGAGTATACCGCTATTATGTTTCACCGCTTTTATAAATGACCTAACCGAAGGTCTACTCTACCGGAAACCTTATGTTCTTGATTCATCATATGTTACTAACATCTATGTTTTCCTAAAGGCTTTGAATATTTTTCAGTTTTTGTATGAAAACTCAGACTTCAGAAATTTAGTAAAATATTGTCTTCTTAAAAGAAATTGAATTAAAGTAAAATGTTTCTCTATTTGGACAATTCTACTTGATCTACCTGAATAGTATGTCTTCTACTGGCAACAAACTCTTTCTTCATTACTTCTAACTTATTTTTCATATTCTTTTCCATTAATTTTTGGTCTGGCAACTTTACATAACCCTGTAAAATATATGATGTTGTGGAAAATAGAGATTGACTTGTTTAAGATCAACTAAATAAAACAAAAGATGCCTAATTTAGTTAACTATCTAATAAGTGTCATAGACTGAGAAAACGGACTTTTTGTGATTTAGTGAATAACACAGATTAGATTTAGCGAATTGCTCCTAAGATTTAGGAACTATTATTTACAATAATAATAATAATAAAAATTAGCATAAATTCATTTAGGAATAGTTATTCACCTTAAAGAGAGTTTTGAGCAAGTTTTCGGGATGAAAAGGGGCTTTTGCAGTAACTCTAGTCATAATTATTCAATCTGACTCATTTTTTAGTATTATTATTAAGAATAGTTGTTCTAAATTCCCTGACTGTGAAAAAAGTTATTCACGAAAGTCCGAACATCTTGTTTTTTTACAACGAGCAGAACCGCTCATCTCTACTAATAAGTATTAGATTATTATGTTTATATTACTGTATTTACCTTTAAATGTCCGCAGAAAAGTCGTGCTTGCATTTCTGATATAGGCATTATACTACCTGTAGGTTGAATAAGACCAATAACACACAGGGAGTTCTATAGTTTAATATTGTATTAACTAACTAGAAATGTTTGTTCAATATTTATAAGTAATTCATTTATTTATAAATGCGGTTATTTAATTAAAATGTTTTGTAATGAAACATACTACACTAATGTAACTTGAAAAAAAAAACTACATTATTTTTAATTAGGTTAGCTGCTAATAAAATGAAATTGTTATAAATATTTTGATTATGTTTGTTACCTTTGGGGACAGATGTGGTGGATACATGTACTGATATAGCTGTACATAATTCTCCTTTACTGGAATAAGACTTCCACTTTCAACAAGAGGAAATCCAAATGAAAATCCTGTAGCGAATATTACTGTATCTACTTCTGAGATCTCAGTTCCATCTTCGAATACAACACCGTCCTTTGTAAAAGAAGCGATGTTCGGTTTGATCTGAAAACAAGTTACTCTGTCAATTTAGATATTACTGTTTCTTTTATTTGGAAATTTGTTTAAGCGTTTAAATGCTAAAGTTTTTTTATAATTTGACTGTTAAAATGCATTGGCGTTGCGGATATTTTAACACAACTATCTAGACTTTATGAATTTTGATTACTAATATTTCCAATATAGGACTTACCAGATTAGATTCAAGAATTTTTATATTATAAAACTAACCACAACTGTACCGGAGATTATTCTGTTAGGTAGTTCATCATTAATAGTAACATGGGCTTCCAAAGGGCGGTGCTTAGGGCGGAGTCCGAAGCGACCGTGGTCAAATCTGTTGTATGAAGGTATTGTAACAAGAGAAAATGCAAAATAAGAAAACTGCATTTAAATCCTCATTTGTTTTTAATTTTGCCCTATATCCTCATTAGATTTTCCTAATCTCCATACTAAGATTGTTTTTATCTGGATAACCCCTATATATACCTACCGACTCTCCAACTTCTTTTCCATAACCCAGTTCTGAAAGGAGAAAGGCGCATATTTTCTTAATCCGAACATTAGTCTAAAATGATGTTAATATGTCAATTATAAAATAACATCTTTTTATCTTCTTTATTCTTATTTACCTTGTTAAGTAGGCTAAATCTGCCGGTTCTCCCTTATCCCAAACGCGATTCATAACCCAAGAACCAGACCGAGTAGCTAGATAAACCTATAAAAAGGTTTTAATTAATGTAAATAAATATATAATAGACAGAGCTAGCTTTCTAGTATCCTAAAGAGAGGCCATGCTAGATTAAAATTAATATACTTTTCAAGAAAAGGATCTCAATCTGCTAATTTTTTATTTATGCTTATGCAACATCGCTGCTACACAGAACACTGTGCTGAGAAAATAGTTCGCGATACAAACTATTTACAAGTTCATAATGTATAGGGGAAAACATAAAGTTTATTTTTGCAATTACCATAAAAGGAAAAACATTCACTAGGAGTTTAACACTCACAGTTACAAAAGAGATTTAAGTGATGAGACAACTTCGTATTTGTGTTAAATTATTGTTGCATCTGGCATAACCCCCCATAAAAATACCTTCTTGCTGATTTTCGACAACTCCACTGATATATCAGCACCGCTGTTACCGATTCCAATCACAACAACCTTCTCATCTTCGAAACCCTGAAAATTTTATAATAACTAAATTAATCATATTTGATTTGTTTTAAGTAATATTAAATATCCTTACTTACCCGGTGGTCCTTATAATCATGAGAGTGTATTATCTTTCCCTTGAAATCGTCTTGTCCTGGAAACTTTTTCGGCCAATAGGGCTCGCAATGATGGCCTGTACAAACCATGACACCGTCAAATGTTTCAGTCAAAGAGTTGTTAGTTCTATAAGATAATACATATATTTATTTAGAATATATTTAGTGTTCACTGTTACAGTCCGTCTAAAGTGCATTTATATTTGCTAGTAAGTATAATAAAATAGAAAAGATTAATTTTACACAATAAAATACTATGTTAACTTAATAAAAACTTGTTATATTAAAATAAATTACGCTAAATCAGTCCATTCTATCATCCATCTTCCTGTAATTTCAAAGTCTTCAGCTCTCTTTATTGATTTCACTTCATGTTTGTAACGAATATGCTTTTCGAGATCAAAACTAAAATAAACAAATTAAATATATAATAAGTTATTTTCTTACTTTTTTGCGTACATCCTAAAGTACTTTAGAAGTTCACTGTTGTGCATAAAGTTAGGTGCTTCGGCTGGAGGTGGAAAGTCGCTGTAAAATATTGTAATTATTGTAAATAACAATATTATTATTATTATTATTGTAAATATAGTCATTAAACGATTCATTTCCTATCCAAAACAATGTTAGAAGGATATATTCAGTCTTTATCAAACAACTGTCTTGTTGGTAACGTTCTATTTGGTAGAAAGTTATTACGGTAATAAAATTTATCACTTCTGAACTATATTTAAAAGTATATCATATACTCTATAAGTTATTCATTATCTATGATGGTGGTCTAACATAACAAATATCCTTAGATTATTATAATCTCATATGCTATACAAACCTGTATGCGGTCATTTCCTTTGAAGTGTTGATAACTGTCGTTTTCATTACAGTACCTTCACCTAAAATGTTAAAAATAAATTATTTTTCCTTTTATTTCGATAGAATAGTTTCTAACTTTTCTTTATGATAACGCGGACGATTTTGCCGCGGCTGTTGTTCTTTTTTCTTCCGATAGAACATTATACTATTCAAAAACTATGCAATACTTCACATCTGGCCCGAATGAACAAAATTTTAAAATGTATGGTTAGAGAAAATTCTTTAAATCCAAACTGACGAAATGAATTTCTCACAAAAGATTTACAGGGCGGTTTATTTACAGACATTTGATGTGAATTTAGCTATGTTCATAAAGATCTTCCTATTTATATAAATGCCATGAAATATACTACAACTGCATTATAAAACTAATTCTAGTATTATTTAAGTATCATTATTCCCCTACCTGGACATGGATTTGGTTTGTACCTCCATAGACCTCCTAAATCATCCGATTTCTCGAAACAAACCACCTAAGACGTCACAATTTACCGAACATTTACGCTCTAATTGAACTTTAACATGTCCACGTTGATTTTATTAAAGTTCCGCGAAAAGTTGATTTTGATGTTATATAGTGTACTTTTCTGTATCAAAATATCACTTTCATGACAGAATGATAAATCTAAAAAAGAGGAAAAGATAACTACAAAACATAAATGTTTCTATGAACGTCGATAAATCATTTGAGATCAATGAGACAATCTTAATAGACTGATTATTCTGATGATTTTAGCTACAATGATCGCTAAATGCAAATAACATTTTCTTTACAATTCATGACAACCATCTCCTCCTTAGCACTCTTCTGTTTTAAAATAAGTTTATTTTTATAATTAAGAGCTATATAAACCTTTGGTAAATATAAGAAAGACAAACCTCGAAACCATCTTCAATGGCTGATTTTATAGATGGTAGACCGGAAGCCCCTGCGCCAATAACGGCTATACGAGCAACCGACATTTCTAGAAGAAATGCTTGTAAAAGTTAGAAAAATAGTAAAATATTCAAGAAGACCATTACAAGACTAGCTTACTGTAAAAACTTTATTAATGTCGTAAACTAACGCAGTTAGATTAAAAGTCCTAGACAGAAGGGATCTTAGATGTATGGGGGGATCTAATTCTTTGAAATAAAGAATTTTTTGTTTCTAATTTTCATAACATGTATTAACAGCAGCTGTTACCTCAATAACTTTCTATATACAACTAGATAGCTTAAAGTAAAATAAAACGATATATAAGAACTTTCTTATTGGATTACCTTTAACTTTACTAATAAAAGTAAAATGATTTTCATCTAATTAAATGTTTTTCAAAAGTGTAAAAAAGACGGATTGATTAACGTAAATAGAAGGTAACGGCATGTAACAACAGGGTCGAAATGATGACATTTTTAGGTGCTAATAAAGTGCTTACTTTAGAGGGGAGGGCCTAGTAGTTAAATATAAATGTAAAATTAAAATTAGAAATAATAAGTGAGCTTTTGAAAGTTATGCAAGCAAAGGCCAAGCCTTTTTCAGAAACATTTGATTTTTCTATAGCTTAAGAGAGAATTAATCAAAGGAGGTCTATATAATGGTGAAGTTAGCTTCTTATATTCTTATGAAACTATAAACTTTATTCTTCTTTTGTTATTGTTATTCCTGACAAGAAGACCTTGGAGAAAAGGATTACTGTATTGAAAGTGAAACCAGTTGAAACATTTAATTCATAGGCTGAATAGGATTAGCCATTCTCCCCATGTAGACTGAGGTTCCAGTTAAAGAGAAGGCGGGGCTTAAGGCTATGAATAGTGGGTGGTCTTGATGAAAAATACAGAAATAAGCAGAATTTGTCATACAGTGGAGATCAAACATGAATCGTTGTTATAGAAATATAGCTTACAGTAAAAACTCAACTTCTAAAAAACTCATTTAAGACAACACAGTACCGAAGATAATGTTAATTAAGACACATCCTTACTTATTTTTGGTAAAATTAAGAAATGAAACAGCTAAGGGCAATAATTAAAAAAAGAAGAAGAAATGGCTACTAGTAACTAGTATGGATCCTTTAAGAAGTTTGAGGTCCTATTACGCGGGTTTTCGTCAATTTTTATTTATTTTTGCCCGTTACTCATCAATTTTAGAATTGTTTGCAATTCTAAGTACAGATTCAGAAAGAGCAGATTTTGGTAAGTAACTGACCGAACAATTGGAAGAGTTACGTGCTAAAATAAAGAAATATTGGTGAAAAACCGCTGTATAAAACCTCATACTTCTCATAGGGCCTTGAAGGATATTAGTATCAAGAAATCTATTCTAAATAGTATAACCATACGCTGCTTAATAGATGTTTGCTTTACCAGTAAGCAAGTAACAAAGCATAATGAATTTATATTATACTAATGTTTTTGTTTGTCTTTGACATAGTTAATGCCTTTGTTAAAGAAATTAGGTAAAGAAGAAATGAACAACACGAACGTAGCTTGTTTAGAAGCAAAGTACACTCACTTAGATACAGTATACTATTTATGAGGGTGTTTGTAAACCTACTCTAATGAATAGTAGAAGCTACACCCCCAAAGTAATTATTCAGCAGTTGCATTTACAGTTGTAATATACTATATAGCTTTATATAAACTCTATACTAGCTTATATTTTATAAATTAGCTTATAATTTAAATATCTTCAAAACAGTCCATCTTAATAAGAGAATATATATGCTAATTTAAGTTGAAACATCCGCATCTCAATTAATTTCTCTCATAATTAGTTCAAAATATTTTATCTAAAAGACGTGCTGGAATGCATAAAAACAAGATTTAAACGGATAAAAGTTCAATTTTTGTAATGTTTTGGAGCGGAGGAGTGAAAATGATGAGCCGTGTGAGAAAATAAGAAGATGATAGAATAAAGGAGCAGTTGATCATAAAATCGAATAAATAAAAGTATTTAAATGGGAAAGATGGATTTCAAGAATCCAGATATTGATGTGTTTAAAAGATGGCCAAGGTGTCGTGCAAATAATGGTTTTTCCCCGCAGCTTTCGGAGCCAACTAGAGTACGGTACTTTTAAATATAATAATTATTGTATGTTAATATGGGTAATTCTGAAATAACATCGGTCCAAGATTTGTAAGAAATTTGTGAAATTAAAACGATATGCTAATAAAATGCTCTAAACGCACTAGAACGGTATAACCTTGAATTTAATATTGTCGGTAAAGCATTAGCTTTTATATGATTCAATTTACAAATTTTTCTTTCAAAATTCAGTATGACGAATAGTGCTGTAGTTTGACCAACTTAGAAACATTTTGTATATTGAATGACTTGTTTGTTAGCTAAATAGCTTAATATCACTAAAAGAATATGTTTGTATTTCCAGATTTACTATCTCCTTTTCTATTTTGTGTATTTTAACAATCCTTCAGGAATGACTACCGGTTTTTAAGTTATTCTACTACCAACTAAACTGGATTCATTCACTATACTTTACTCCAATCGGAAACAAAGATCAACCCTAGTTTATAGCCTTTTTTGTTTCATTAAAGTAGCTTAAGAAAAAACAGTCTTAACCTTGAATTGGTAGAATCTGCCATGTTTTGCTGGTACGTGATAACCAGCCGAAATTATAAATCGCCGTAGCGAAGTTTAAAGAACGCCGGCGAAGAAAATCCAGCCGAAGAATTGAAATTCGTGGAGGAGACAGGTTTCCAGTCAGTTATTGCATAACAAAACTGGAAAAGAAATAGATCCGAAAACCGAAAGAAAAGCCGAGTCCAGAAAGAGAAGATGTAAGTGTACGTGTAAAGGGAAGTTATAGAAAAAGATAAAGTTAAAAAGTTTTGATACTCTCGTTTGCGAATACTTTTCTGGTTCGAAATAAGGGCCTAAATTTAAGAAGGGTTTGCCATTTTTATATTCAATACTATTTACATTCAACCGCAGAGCTTAATAGTATTTCATTGTTTATTTGTATGTTTATTTATGTTTAACAAAAAACATTTTATAAAACAAAACTGAAGGTTGAGAAATATTCAGTTTTTAATTGACACTATCCAAAATCTGTTTTGCTGGTTTGTATTTACTTTCATTGAACTTAAATCGCTGTTAAATTAATTATCTTTAATCTTCCATCCTGCACTAGTTTCTTTGTTTTCTCTCTTATTTTAAAGTATCAATATTCTATTTCTAGTCATTATCATCTTATCATTTGTTTACGTTATGATGTATGTTTATCATAGAGAAAACTAATTCTGTGTTAAAACTTTTTTGAAAGTATTGATTTCTTATTTTATATATAAACTTATAGTAAGACAACTTCAAAATTAACTGCAAATTGTCGTTGTGTCCCAGATTTACATCGAATATGCATTCATTTCCTCATTGCTAATGTTTCATTTTTGAATTATCGTTACTTTAAGCTAGTGACGCTCTATATATTATAAGAATGTTAGTCGAACACCTTTCACTGTTTACAAGGTTTAGAAACAACATAGTTTTCAATAATAATATATATTATTAAGTAGCTATAGTACTAGTGTTATGAGATCATTCTGAAGTAAGGACAGGGTTTTCCTTGTCTAGATAGTATTACTGCATACAGAGCAAACCCTACTACATATATATTTATATATCTATATTACTTTATTATTATTATTTTATTTCCACCCTTTGTCTTTAATAATTTATTGTCTTTTCCCCCTCTCACCAGATGATACTCTCTCATCAATCGATAACCTCCTATTTGTGTTTTGTTCCACTAAACAATCAGTACCTAGCTGTCACAATATTTCTATTTTAATTTAATTAAGTTAATTTCAATAAAAAATATTTCATTTTCAGATTATGAGTGAGCAGAAAGCTGAGGAAACGCTTCTTAAGTTCGAAACAAAGGAAATAAAACCAAAAAGAAGGGTAACTATATTACATATATTCAAAATTCATAAGGCTGACGATAGAATAGTCTATTTATAACATTATATCTTAGGATAATCTTATTTTCACTCCCAAATTCTCTCGCAATCGATTTTCGGCTGCAAAAAACAAGTAATGGCAAATGTTCCCGCAATAACTCTAGTTTAAAGTTTCAAAGTATTCAATTCTTCTAATAATAAACAGTATAATTTAGATAAATAGAAAAATGTGGTCTTTTTCTGTCTTCTTGTCCATTTGTGCTTCTATACTATCTATTCTATCATGCTTTTTATTCAGTTTCTTCTTCCAAAAAGCTCTTTCTGGATTTTCAAAGCAGGTGGGCCGAGAACTTGAATTAATAAGTCATAGTTGCTTACGTAGGCAGCTTCATTCAGAAAACCGCCAGAAACAATAATTTAATTATTTTGGTCGCAGAGACTTCAGAGTAAGGCACGCGACTTTTGCATCAGAGATTTGTAGTATAGAACTTATAAACATGCAATAAAAGTGTTTATATTTAACCCAAAAGTTTTACTTGTTTAGTTAAATTGCCATCTAAATATATATATATATATCTTTGCAGGTTAATGCTTTTGTGCAAATTGGCAGTTTTGCTTCTTATACAATACAAACAATTGTTTCTACAATAACTATTTTATTTATTGTCTATTTACTCTTTGTATTTTTGTCATCAGGTTTGCTTAACACTGACTGTTTTTTACTTTGAAATTGATCTTTTTAGCTAAAATCCTTCCTAAATTGAGTTGTTTCGGCAATTCTTTCTTCCTATTTACATCGTCGTTGGTCTCGCAATCTTTTTTAGTCTTATGGACCCTTTTGCTATGTTTTGTCTCCAGTATTACACTTGGTAAGATATAGGAGAATTACGGTTGAATCATAGTTAAAAAAAATATACAACAAAAATACTTCAAAATGGTTTTTCGGAAACTTTGATTTTCATATGTTTGTACTGCCTTAAAATATAAACTTTAAATTTATAACAGTTATACTATTCTTAACTATTTCTATTTTAGTTTATTCCATCTTTATTGGTTCAATTTTCTCGTTTTGCGGTCTTCTTGACCAACAATGCTTTGATTTTAAAGTATTAATACCCGCTATTGTAAGCAAAATAAGTAACAAGGTAAGTATTTAGGCAAGAAAAGCACCAAATTTATATTATTTAAATTGTTATAGCTCTTTTGCCAATTGAGCGCAGTTTCTTATTGGCAGCGGTGTTAAAGTGCGGAATAAGATTCTTTAAGTGGAACGGTATTCTACATAATATTTTATATTATATTTTAAAGCTCTTAAAATATATATTAAATTAGTAAAGTGTTTCTTTGCTTATTGAAATGTTTGTAAATTCAGAAGATTGACATGGTTATGTGTGAAGAAAAGAAAGAATTGCTCTGTTCTCAGTCGAATAATCAGTTTTGGAGTTTTGTTGTTTCTTTTATTCTATGCATTTTATGTTTTGCAGGTAAAAAATTAATGATATTTATACAGTTTGGAGGAAATTATATTAGAGTACAACTGTTATTAAATATAAAAGCAGAATATAGATTATAGGGTGATATATAATATGGAATAGGATTCAAAAAAAAAATCTCTTACTTCCTTTTGTTTGCAGGACTTCTTCTGCTACAGAACTGTGTTGTCTTCGGTTTAGGCCAGAAGTCTGTTAAGAAAACCACAAAGGAAGAGAATTATGAGATGGAAAGACGATAGATTTAGTTATAACTTCTGTAAACATATATTTATGTTATTAGAATTAGTCATATCTTGTAAGTATTATAAGCTAAGTCATATTCACACATAACTAGTAACCGATAATCTTAATCTTCTAAATGAAGACCTTTTCGCAATCTCTTGCCCCTTTTTCCCTTATCAAAACACCTTTTGGCCTTTCTTAAATTTCAATCACAATGTGTTTTATGTACATTTTACCACTGTTTCAACGATTTTCACAAATTATCTAGCATTTTCAACATCGGGTAGAATATGTTAAAGTTTTATAAGTTAACTAATAAATCACTGCTTATTATTTGTAATTAACATATATCAATAGACAACGCTATTTTTAACAGAAATTACTCAAACTAATAAAGTTTACGGATTTCGAAATGTTCTTTCAGGAACAAAGGTTTTTGAATTCACTCTTCGAGAACTATGAAATACGATAAAATATTTGAATATTTGCTGGGTAAATTGAGGACTACTGTCTAATTAACAGTTTCTAGCAGTACAATAAATATAATATTAATATATTTATTATATTTCTAACATTATTATCCATTATCTGTCTGCGTTCTCTCCATTCCCATAATCTCTCGCAGATCCGTATAAACAGCCGTCTGTAATGTATTTTCTTTCACTTCTGACCCTGACCGACCAAACTGTTAATTTAAAAAGAAAATCAATTTTATTTTTAGAGAACTGTTTCTAATAAAGGTTTCAAATCTTTGTTGAGATAGATCTTATCTTGACCTACCAGAGGAATTTATATATTTAGATAACTTTAAGGATTTCATCTTCCTTTTTATAAACGAATTATAGTTACACTCAAGTAGCTCTCTTTTACTCCTATCTTTTGTCTATAGACCATAAATTATGGGTAACATCTAACTGTTTAGGGCAAACTCTCCATTAACAAGATAAAACATTGTTGTCCTAGAGAAAATAAATGAGCTTTAAGCATGCTGAGGACTCTTATTAACGCTTTGTAATATATTCTATAAATTTTATATTCCACGTTCTTAAACATACTGCTATAGTTTTTCTAAATCTATTTCTTCTACCATTGTTAGTATTTCTTTTTTGTTAACGGTGATTCATACAATTTGACAAACATTTAATTCTCCTTCAACCGCGCATTTCTCACTATTCAGTCACCTTTGAGTATTGATTTCACCCTTTTTCTGTCACTTTCTGTATTTGATGTTTTAGGATGTCCTTCGAACAAATTGCAAGGAACTTTGATAAGGTAATTATATAGATAAATAAAGGTATACTAATAGAGTTACTAAAGCTTTGTATAAATGCTGAAACATTAATTTACTGTATTTGAAATAACATTATTATTAAAAGTTTTAAGTTATAAAAGCGTTTTGTAAATAATACCATAATATATGTTATTTAAGTCTACCGTTTTAGGTTAGCTTTACCTCTTCTGAAATCGACTTACCGCAACCAATAACTGCATTACAAGTAGATTCAAACGGAAACTTTGCGCTTTCCGGGGATTTGCAGGGAAATGTAAACTATTACGATATAGAAAGGTATGAAGTATTCTTATTTTACTGGTATAATACTCATTCATAAACACAATGAGATAAATGTTATCCTCAGTTTAATAGTTAGACAGTCATTTTGTGAAGAGATACTAGCAAA
This sequence comes from Phasmarhabditis papillosa, assembly GCA_034691345.1. Lineage (NCBI taxonomy): Eukaryota > Metazoa > Nematoda > Chromadorea > Rhabditida > Rhabditidae > Pellioditis > Pellioditis papillosa. The sequence continues at coordinate 62,235 of JAQGAV010000009.1, read as the reverse complement.
GTGTAACTTGTTATAAATTATAATAGTAGTATAATACAATTAACTTTAATCATAACCAGATTCCTTTTTAGTTCATCTTGTTCTCTAATAGACGGTGTTTCTGTCTCTACATCTCGCATATCCGACTTATCCATAAATCCTTCGGGAGAAATCTTCGCTTCCACTTCAGCAGAAGATAAACATGTATCTCTGTACTCGATTGATGTTAAAACTAATAAAATAGGTAAGAAATAACACAAATGATTAAATGTTAAACGACATAATTAATTATATAAACTTAGACAAGCAAAATGTTTCTACCAGTTATATATATATATTCTTTATTTCTAGGTACGGACAAAGGATCTCTAAAAGCATCTGCCAAACCAATCTCGGTGTCCTTCATGCAGGTTAGTTGTAGAACATTTGTATAATCTATAGAAAATTCAAACTTATTTTCAAATTATATTTAATATTTTAAGGATTTCATGAATGGTCAGAACATCGTTCTTGTTGGTACAATGCGTGGTATAGAAATGCTTGATATGTATAGTGGATCTGTATTTAGAAATATTGATATAAAAGGTTAGTCCGTATTAAATTATAATTCTAGATGGGTATTCGTGTTTTTGCTATCTGTTTTTTGTTACTATTAGCAATCTTCTTTAAAATGTATTAAATACTGTTATGACCGTTTTTTCCTGCCAATTTTATAGAGAGACTGGTTTGAAAATGTCCATCTTAATAATAGTAAAAGAAGATAAAGGATCAATTCTATGAACAAACTATATTTCACAATATTCACAACACTAAGGAGCGATATTTATTCAAACCATATATGTTTAGATGGTGCAACGTCGATGACATCCTGGAATGGATGTATGGTCGCTTCGGGAACCACGCGGGGTACTGTAATACTCTGTGACGTAAGAACAAAGACTGCCGTTGCTGAATTCAAATCAAATACTCAACGTAGGCATATTAATCATATAAAAGTTTAAGCTAATTTTAGAAAAATCCATTTTCTCTGTAGATTCGAGTGCACGAATGTTAGCTTTGTCAGATCTGACGGGGAATATATCATTGTTTGATATTTCTGCTAAAAAGTTAATTGTTAATAAGAAAATGTTCGATTCTGAAGTTAGAAGCATGAATTTCTCTCCTACGGGAAGATTCTTAGTAGCTTCCGATAAACAAAAGTAAGTTTGTGTTTATTAAAGACATTTTAGACTAGTTTTATGAGAGAAGCTCAGTCCTTAGAACTTTTGTGGCCAAAACCAGAATCATAGGAATAAAGTTTATCAAGTTTGAACTATTTGTCAAAGAAAGGAATTATTCCACGATGAGGATCTGAGTATATATTTTGTAATCAGATATAATAAGGAGGGGGGTCTAATACAATGTTTTCATTAGTTAAACTAATAAACTCTATAAATTATTTAGGTGTACCCTCATGAACATAAACGAGATATCTCTAGGTTCGATACCATTCAAACATAAATTGGTCTTAGAAGGAACAACCATTACGGGCGTACGGTATGCAAATTGTTATCTGCTCACTATAAAAATATACTATTTTCAAACTATATGATTTTTTGCCAATGTAAGATTTAGGTCTAATTATAAACATTAGTTCAATCTAAACTGAATGAATACAACAAACAAAACTATACTGTTCGAAGGTAGGATAGAGTAATTTTAAAAATAAAATAGCAGTACGTAATAAACATAACTGACTTGTCAAATCAAAACAAAACTGTACTTATTGAAAAAGATAGAAGTAAACAGTATGCAGTTTAGGTGGAATCCTCAGTCTTCAACCTTCTATACTCGCTCAATGGACAAGAAGATTCGCTCATTTATGCTAGATATTCCGCAATAAATAAGTTATAAATGTATGTTTTATTGGTTTCACGGAATTCGACCCTCATTCTTTAAAGCACGGAACATATATTTAATCTATTTATTATTCTTTGGTACTTGACAAATAAAGCTTCCTTCCTGGTCACAATCCATAATATTTTCCCATTTACCCGAGTCAAAATCAATACATTCGTCACCGTCTTCAATTGGGTTTACTATAATTAATATATATTGTAGAAAATACAAATCGGAGTAAGTGAATGTTCAGTTCTGAAGTATTTGGCTTGAAATGTTGTCGGGAAAGATAAGCGGAAATTCTTCTTCTACTAAAGTTTGCTAATTTAAATATTGGCCACTGGTTTAAGCCATTAGAATCAATTGAAACAATAGTCTGACTTTGGATTATGACCGAGTTTTGTGCAAATTTACCCATATAAACTACGATTAACTCAGAAAGACAAATATTTTTGATTATATTTCGACTATGAATCTTTGTAAGCCTACCTCCGCCAAATCCATTATAGTTAAACGGGCCTTTATCATCCCATACACATCCTTTAGTATCCTTATTGTAGATAACATCGGGACAACGAAGACCAAAATGAACATAAGGATCTCTAGTACCAACTACTTGTTGCTCCAGATGGACAAGAAATTGGTTTACCTAATTAACTAAAATACCCAAACAAGACAAAGTTTGGTAAATATACTAAGAACACCCTTAAACAGCTTATTTCAAACTAAGCATGCAATTCGGATGTATATGATACTCTGTAACTGTGAAATAACAATTTGTTAACCCATGTGATCTGCTACCAACTTCTTTTGACTCCACGCAAGTTAATAAAGTTAGTCTACTAAACAGGAGTTTTTCTCCATTATTAGGTTATTATGACAAACCTCCGAACTATGAATAGATGCTAGGGCTCCACCCTGAATGCTGCCACAACTGGCAGAAGCTGTGTCGCGGTTGAGGGAACCCAAATTGTACTGAAATAGTGTTAATTTAGATCTTTCTAAAAAAACAGAATCTTTTGCTTCTAAGAGAACTTTTGTTGCAGAAATGCGTTAGTAACTGTTTTTGTTGGGTTTGACCCTTGAAATATTCGATATATGTATAAGGATGTATATTTTATTGTTAGTTAGAAAATAAACAGACGAACTTTATAACAAGTGTCACCATACGGTTGGTAACCAGTTGGACATCCATTACTAACTGAAACATCAAAAATACTAAAAATAAAAGGAATATTCATCTTATGGTTAGAATAAAAATAATAGAATAAACATAAAACTAACTATAGCTATCTACCTCAAATTTACAATAAACTTACTCTTAGTTGTTGGAGCGATGGTTGTAGTCGTTGCTCGAACTGGGGCTAAATATGTCAGCATTTTAACATTTTGCATTTTTACGCAATCAACAAATTCATAATTTTCTTATGTACTTCTTAGACAAAATTTGATATTTTAAAGTTTTGGGGAAAACTATCATCTCATGAAAGCAAAGAGAACTAAAGTCAAGAACTAACTTTTATTGTACGGGATCCCGCAAGCAAACGCAAACTGCTCAGTACAGTCAAAAGTAAGCCACAGTTGACTGGCAGGGGCCTTAATAGCCATATAAACACAGTTAGAAATAGGGCTAGGATTGTCTAAAAAGGTAATTGTTATTAAATCTCTTTACATCTTAGTTGTTCTTTTAGTACTTACTTGGATAGAAGTTGCTATAAGGTCCGAAAGGGGTTGCATCATCGTTAACACAGTTACTACCATTTCCATCTGAACATTTAAAGCCTAGCCAAATGTGTGAGGCCTGTATTTGGTTACCCAAGGAGTAAATGTATGAATTCACCTAAAAATATAACTAATTTAGGTTAATAAAGAATTATATTAGGGTCGGTTGCTATCAATATTATATATATAACATAAGACATTCTTAACAAAAGAAAGTTATAATATAGTAGAATAAAACCCAATAATATAACAAAAACCTACAAATCCATTATTGATTGAGGCCATAGATCCTCCGTCTTCACTACATCGCTGGCTTGCTACATCTCGTGAAGCTGTCAATTGGGAGACCTAAAAACAAACTTTAGCAGATTTTGAAGAGAACATTTCGATACCGAGTAACACATCTGATTATCCGCAGTTGAATATCCATCGGGACAAAAAGAAAGCCCTGTAAATAATTGATACTTTTTATTGACCACCTACTATTAAAATATACCAACCTTGCCGTACCAATACGCAAAATAATAAGCAATTTGCGAACCACATTTGAAGTGTTTGGAATAATGATATAATTTATTATCTTTGTTCTTAATCTAAACGTCTCAGAGGATACAAAAAAGTTAATCGCCTTAAATAATGAGAAGACGCGATTTTTGAACCCGACCAAACAGCTAACCAAAACTCTAAAAATAATATGCGATTTGCTATGTAAAGGAATGCGTACTGGTAACAACTAAGGTCTTAGATTAGTTTGTTGGGTTAAAATAAATAAGATGTTCACATCAGAAATTGGTCTTATAATTGGTGTTTTCAGTTAGACTCATTCATAACTTTTCTTAAACAGAGACATAATTTATACTTTATATAGTTTTTGAGTATAAACTTACATATTGTTCATCAACATTTCCCACTAACCTTCTATTTTCTTTAAAAGATCAATTACAAACTAAAATTCACATGAAAATACGTCAAATTCGTTAATCTACTGGTTGTTTGAACAAAAATTCTTTCATCTAAGTAAGAATTGTAGTTCTTGCAAGTGATTCTTTTGCAAAACAGTTATATAAATAATATCCTTAGTTTTATTATAAATAAGGTATTGTTAAATACTAAACATTTGTGTATTCTGTTCTGAAATAGTTCTTCTGAACAACTGTTCATTTCCAGTAATTTAAAAATCATACTCTTTCTTACCATAAGAACATTATTTGTTGCGTTAGTTAATACTAATTGCAGGTGATTTTTAACGTATACATTCTGGGTTTAATATAACAACTCGTGAACATAATTGATAGAAATACATATTTCAGTATCAAATAGGGATTCCTTACTTTTTACATTTGGTTTCCCAAGATTCTCTGAAAATTACATTATTTGTTAAGGAAATACTACATAAATTGAATCTACTTTTGTTTACATTCCAGAAATTGAATTAGTGTTGGTATTGTGAAAAACGAATGCCCAGTGGTACTTCATAGCTAAAAATTATAGTACATTAAGTTGAGCAACCGTTTAGCTGTCGTTTTTACTTTAATTGAAGTTCAGATTCAAATAACTTGTCTACATATTAATATCCTGTGACTTTCTGGGAAAGTTTCTTGTAGCTTGAGACTTTCGTAGCAGTTTATTCTAGGCTTAATAGTCGATTTTGAGATATTTCGTTATTTGTGCGGCATTTCCTTATATTCTTATATTTTTTAAGTAAAATGCAGCAAGATTGGCTACGCATTGTCATACGGATATTTATTAATATTGAAATTTGGTGTATGCTTACTTGCAACATTGTGTGTATTATATGTATTTACAGGTTAGAGTTAAAATAAAAAATGTAAAATATAAGTGAGTGAATTTTTTGAAGAGAGTTCGTTTAACAGAAAAGTTGTTAGCGTTTTAATTTTGGGACAGCAATTAGTTAAACTATCAACTAGGATGGGCATTCGCATGGGATGTTAATTTTAAAGGCCGATCCGGCTGGCCCGGGGTCGACTCGCTAATAGTCAGCCCAGGGCTGACCCGGTTGTTCTTTATTAACCAGCCGTGGGTGTTCGGTAAAGTTTTTGAAAAAATAACGGTAGTACGGTATACCAATAGACTAGTAATTGTTTTACCATTTTACCGCACAAATATCGTTTGCCTATCCTAAATAAAAGACTCATAAAACATTCTACTATACCGTACTACCAGTCTGTATGTAAAATAGCAATTCCATATATTTTAGGGGTGTTCTTCTAAACCAAAAAGAAAACCCTGTTTTTCTAATATCAGGTTTGAACATCTTAGTTGAAACTGTGCAACTAACGCTGCATCTTCTATATGTTGGACCATCTATTCTTTTAGGGGTATTTTCTCTAATACTTAATATTTAGCTTACAATCATTTTAGACTTGGTTCTTTCATCCGCAGTCATCAGTTCCTGTACTGGCAGCTTCTTTATGGTTTCTTTCTTGTTGGTATTTATCCTCACTAAATCAGATAGTTATGGCTTTAAACCGGTAACAAAAGATAGATGTATTCATGTTTTTCCTATAATGTTGTCAATAGTTAACAAATTGTCTATAGATAAGGTTTTTAATCTTTGTTTTCATTTATCTGACTGCTTTTTTCCTTTTTAGGTTTTCAGTTGTATTTCTTCCCAGGCTACGACTGGGTTCAAAACATTTCCTGTTATTATTTATCTCGCTATCCTGTTTATCATTCGCAATGGTTTTATATTCACAAGTACTTTCTCCTTGCTGTAGGTCTGTAAAAAGATGAATTTGGTTTATAAAAAGCCTAGACCACCAGCGACGCACAATGCCGATCCATTTTTCGTAAATAAACCTTGTACTAGCTCACAGCACCGCCGTTATTACAATACCGTGTCAACTGTTTTATTTATTGTTTTAAATTTCCATAATAAGAAAGATACCATAATTTAAAAGTATATTTTGTCGTTCTGATTGTTTAATAATTAAAAGTTCAATAATTGGTTCTAGACTGACCCCTGATCCCTCATATTTTGGTTACTCTTATATGGCTGCAAAGGTTGTCGAGAACACTTCGATGAAGTTTATAGACATACCGTTGGATTCAGCAACTTCTGTTATTTGTATAGTTTCTTATATATCGGTAAGGAGTTCTCAATTTATAGATCTAACTTTATTTTCTAGCTATTCTCGTATATATTTCGGATGAAGCAGACGTCAAATGGAAATATAAAAACTAGGGAAATTCGGTAGGTTCCTAATAAGAAACGGACTAATACAATTGATAAAAGATAAATAATTTTGATGATATGTGAATGTTTAGACTTTGCATTCAATTCCTTATAGTTTTCTTTACTTATACTATAACTTGGTCAACTTTTTTCTTCTTTCCATTACTTAATATTTCTTATAAGGAGGCTTATGCTATAACAACCGTTGTATTTATGGCTAATTGTGGTATAAACAGTATTATTTATTTAACTATGAACAAAGAGGTTAGTACAGTTTATATTAACTAAGCGACATTGTCTTTTTTTAGTATCATCAGTAATTACTTTAATCTAAATTGGTTTGGTAACAATAAATTAAGTTTCTAACAAGATAACCCATACTGTTAAGTAGTTCAGATGGTATAACTCGGCTAGCTATAACTTAAAAAGTGTTTATATACCAGTAGTCAAAGACAAATGTCTAGAAATTCTTCAGTGACAAATTATAAAACCAAAAACTTGAAAACAAATTAAAAATCAAGCTAACCGGGTTGAATATAATCATTAGAAATGCGATACTGTGTCTAGTGCTTTACTAATAACGTTTAGTAAGGAGTGCAGAATAATATAAAGTAAAAGGTCGCGAGTTGAAAAAGGAATTTTAAACGGAATGCTTGCAACTTATTAATGTTAATTTAAGGTTCGACGAGAATTTCTTCACTTGTTCAGATCTGATAAACATACAACCATTGTACATAGTCAGTCTAATAGAACGTAGTCAAATATAAATAAGCATTGTCTATTCTTGTAGTCAAGTACTTAATAACCGTTCACACACCCTATCATATTTATTAAAAAACTAATATGTATTAGCTATAAATACTTCTTAACAACATTAGTAACAATATAGAACATATTTATTTACAAAAACAAAATACCCGTTAACTAATTCACTGAATCAATATCATTTGTCTTGCTTCACCAATGATTCTGTCTTTGACCAGAATTATCTTCTTTGGAGCCTTGTTCTTTAGCTTCTTTTAAATAATCTAAGGTCTCATCTAATTCGGAAATAAAAAGAAAATCCAAATAGACAATATGGGTGGCAAAGCATATTGGGGCAATAACTAATACAAGTACTAGGCACGAGCATATTAAGGCTAAAAAAGAATATTGTTTACAATTATATACTTTTGTTAGTGGGTTGTAAGGCTTTTAAGTCTCTTTTTTAAATTGTTGCAAAGATAGTTTCAATCAATATTTTTGTATTTTCTAATTTTTTAATAACAAACCTGTAAAAGTATCAAGATGTTCGAATATCTCCTCAGTTACAAATCTAGCAACTAAAGATTCAGGAACAGAGGCACCATACAGACAAATACCGATTAATATTACATCATAAATAAGGAAAACTACCTAAAAATTATAGATTAAGTTAGATTTAACAGAAAAAATAATGCATACCTGTAGAAAAATGAAAGGAATTAAACACAGTTTTGTCCCCTTAAAGGCACCGTAAAGTGTGGAGAAAGCAACGGCTCCTAAAAATATAAAAGAAGTTGAAGAAGTTTGAGCAGGAATAGTCTGCCCCTAATATGGGTATGACTGTCATTTTTCCAAATTTCTAAAATGGCCGTATCGCAGTGGCCTCCCTGGATTGCTGGAGACTCAGTTTAAAAAGAAGCCACTTCCTTGCAAAATATTTGTATAACTTATAACGACACCTTAATGTTTTATAAATTATTAAGATACTCTTACCTAATATAATCATAGCAAACATAACTGTAGTTGCATTTGCAAAATGGTAGACAAAAACTACAAGAGCCAAGTAAAAAGGTATAGAAAACAAAGATATAAACTTTGTTAACATCTGAAAGAATATTGTTTAATAAAGAACTATCATTTGTGACTAGTATTTCTGTGAAGACTCCAAAACGTATAGTCTTTTCTATTTGGCGTAAGTTAAGAAGAAGTGCGGGTACAATACTAACTACTATAATAGATATAGAAGAATACTCAACAATGTAAGTTATCTATTTTGTCCAATTTAATACTATTAGTTGCAAAATAAATATAGTTTATAAAACCAAATATATTATATTTAGTTGGAAAGCTTATGTAATTTAATTTATGTAATATTAAGATGCTCAGCTTGGTAAAATAAGATTCGTTTAAAAGTTTCAATGACAACAAACCTATTAGACATATTACAAAATAATTAAAATAAGTTTATTAAAGACAGAAACAGAATTAATAACTTACAACAACATGCAGTCTGTGTCCGCAGTATGCATATTCTTCAGGCGGTCTATTAAAATGAAGTACTCCATCTCTAGTAAGGGGCAACAAATACTCATTACTGAAACAGTTATATATGATTACAAAACTTTTATTTTCAAACAGAAGCTTATAAGGCTTTATTGACATGATATTCCAATAATAAAGCTGTATTATAAAAAACTTGAGTGTTTTCCCGGTCTTTTAATGGCCAACAATGATAACTAATAAAAAGACTTAAAAGTAAATAAAATCTATTTTAATATAAAGAGACTTACATGTTTCTTGTTGCACTGTCCAATGGTTGAGAGGATGACGCTATTTCTGTGGTCATCTCATCTAAAACAAAAAGAAATAGTTTAAATATTTGAACCTTTACAGAAATTAAATGTTGTATGATTAAGTTAAATCTGTTAAAGTAGGAAGTATAAAGTATTAATGCAGCTGCTATAAATGAACTTACTAAATGCTGCGTTCGAATAAAATTATGAGCTTCAAAGGGGCAATTATTTTGCAAACATTGATTGTGATTATAAGTTACTAGCATAGGCAAAAGTATAAAAGTTAAAGTACAATCTGCTAGTAATGTATTAAGTATTAATTTAAAGTTATAAAGAAGTTTCCAATGTAATCACTAGGTTTAAAGCATATTATTAGTCGCAAATCTTAAAACATGCGAAAACTGAATTTAAATATGGAAAATGCACTTTGATAACTAAACAATTAAGAAATTAGATTATGAAACAGACGATATTCCTCAGTTCGTTGATAAAAAAGATTCAAATAAAAGGAGTAAGCTATGATCTACAGCAGAAATCAACAAGTTCTAAGTCTACAAACCATAAAGCTCAGAAAACAATGTTTCCCTTTAATAGAAGTATCTTATAAAATAAAGTAAACAATACTAATTATAAATAAGAGTCGAACTTCCTATTCGTAGGCGAGTTAAATAACAAAGATTATTAGAAAGAAATACGTTCAAATTATGTTTTTATTCAAAAAGAAAGCATAAAACAGCTTTGTTTTCTCGTTTTATTTTGAATTATTCAACTATGTTCTTTGAATTGTTACTGAATTTTATTGGCCAACTAGACATTTGCTATTTAGGAATATTTAGTTTATAAATATTGACTAGTAAGGTTTTATGTAAATATTATTGTTGAAAACAGTATAATTCAGATAGGAGGCGAGGATAACTAGTACATTAAATGTCACCAGATCTTAATGAGAATATTGGGTTAGGCAACCCAATTACCTTATGAATCTAAATAATAAATAAACCTTATTATATTTATAAACCTAAAAAACTACTTTTCAAAATGCGATAAAGTGAAAAAGTTCTATAAAGACTAGTGGAAATAAGATGTCTCAAATTTCTCTAAGAGCTAAATTATAAGAATATTAGTTTGTTTTTATAGTTAGTAGTTAATATTATAAATAGTTACAAAACAACATTACTCTTTAAAATGTATACTTTGTTCATGCATATTCAATATATTGCAGTTTTTTGCATAATTTGATTGCTATCCGTACTTTTAGGCTCATTTCGATCTAAATCTTCAAATTAAGAAAGAAATGAATATCTAAAACCTAAATTGAGAAATTTAACATTAAAATACTTGTATTGTTAATAACAAACTCACAAAATACATAAAACTAGTAGGAATTGATTTAAAAGAGCATAATTTGTGACAACTAAATGGGTATTTGAGGCAATTAGGCCGAACAAGCCCGACCACTACGAATAAACGGAATTAAAAACAATAAAACACACTAATAAAACGTTATTTTAAAATTAGTTAATGCAAAAAACCCAGAATGCAGTAAGCTTTCTTTCTCAATACGTAATAAAACGAATAAAATAGTTCGAAACAGTTTGTTTTTGCGAGTTTCATATATAAATAAGCATTTGATTAATGGGTTTTCAGTCTGAGTTTTGATTTAGCTGAAACTGATGGTTGTCACTCAACTGTTACCAATCAATAGATTATCTTAGCGCTTTTCAATTGTTAAAGTCAGTAGCACTTATATATATTAGAACAAGTCATAATATTATAGTCTGTACCAAGAGATAGATGTGCAAGAGAGAATCCTGGAGAGTTGAGATGTTATATGAACATGAATAGAAAATTGTTGAATTGCGAGCCTGATTCAGTGGTGCATTAATTTAATCCAGAACCGACTCTATCTTGGTGCTGACTATAATACTGTATTATACTGCCTTGCAGATTAGCAGAGTATAATTTTAAAAACTGTGTAAGAACTAGACCGAATTATCAGTTAAACTTTATAACGGACTATATTATAAAGTAAATAATGGATACTTTCTCATTCAAAACAGCTAAGAAATTCTCAGACTACGAGTTTTAAAAGGGACAAAAGTCTATTGTAACAAAATTATGTGTGAAAGCCGCGAAAAAACACTTTGAGACAAACAAATAAAAGTTAAGAAATGAAATTTTAACTAGGCCACAGAGTGAGAAGCACTTTAAAGGTGGAAATAGATTTGCCACTTTTTCTTTTGCAATTAACGGAAATTTTTTAATGTAGTAGCTTTACTCACGGAAAAGGTAAACTTGGTATATTTACATGTAACCAAAAGTTAATTTAGGTCATTAAGTAGAGTTTAAGTCAATTAAATTGTCTTTTATCTGGTTAATATAACAATCTACTTTCCTATAATAAACAACCTATAATATTTCTTATATAAATTGTTTAGAGCAATTGAATAAATGGGAAATAAAGTAGTCTAAACGGGCTTATTCTTCTTCTAAGGATGTTTGTCAAGTTTTTAAAGTTTGCGTTATGTTTTGGTAAATAAAAATAGGATAAATAGAGATAAAACGAGAGTTTTTCTCTCTTTTCAAACTGAAGAGACGCAGGAATTGAAAAGACGACTGGAGAATGGAAGCAAATTCGGAACAAAACGAAACATTTGATTTTCCTTATTTCAGTTTATGCCAGAAACGGGTTTCAGAAGGATAGTCATTCATAGAACTGTTGGGAACATAAGAGTTGAAATGAAAATAAAACGTTATTACAGTATCTATAAAGAGCGTTATTATCAATTATCAATATCAAAAAGTGTCATTTTCGGTCAGTTATTATGAAAAAGGAAAGTCTGGTTAGTCCGCCAAGTAGCTAGTGTATATGCCTGCGGCGCCAACTAGTTGGGGTATCGGTGCAACATGGCCGACCATTTCCAGAAACGAACCAGGAATATGGACAAGATTGACTGCCCAGCGCCAAGAATGCAGAAAGAATATAAATACTACCTGTGATAACGCGATACTGGAATAAACATTATGTTATTATTATCTATAAAGAGCCAGCTCAGTATCCTAGCGTTCAGCGGTGTTATATAAAACATGAATGAAAAATCCGTGGATTGGTACACTTTTTTTCTAAAATATGTTTATTGTAATCAACCACCATTTCTATCTAAGAATACTCTTGATACTGGCAATAATAAATATTTAATTTTGGTGATTTGGGAATTAAGGCAATGCAATCTATATACTGTATTTATTTCAAATATGAACGTGCAATGAACGTGCATTGAACTGGCAGTAAAGTTCTCTTAAATTAAATTAAATATTATATCTATTAGAATCCGAACTGTTCTTTAATATTTTGATGATTAAACCTTGTAAGTTTAGTCAGAATAAGTAATAAGATATAATATCTATATGAAGGTACAACCTCTTTTATCTTACAATTTCTGCTTCTCCGACCTTAAATGAGAGAGTAAGAGAGTTTAGAGACAGAATGTAGATGAATGATAAATGAGAGGATAGAATAAAGATTAAGATATTGTCAGAAAACAAACTAGAAAAAGTTTGAAAATCTCTAAATAGACCTCCCATGAAAATATATAAAGATAATAAATAATGTAACATACAGGGTGAAAATCTAAGCAACGTCAAGTTTAAGGATTTGTGAATACATCTTTGATGATATTTGGTGATATATATTCAGTTTCTATAAAATAATTGTAAACTATAATAAAATGGAACATAAATAGGGACTTATACTGTTTTCTATATAACTCTAGAATGCAAAGCTACGAAATCAGTGAATATTCGAGAAGGAACTTCGAAATCTCAAGCATGATTCAATTTCAATAAAGAAATGCAGCATAACACAAAATTCAAGTAACTTTGGGATTATATTAGAAATGTTTTTAGAGTTTTCTCCGGTTTTGAGAAAGAAAACTCCAAACTTATTTCATATGGGCTGAAATTGAATTTACTTCGTTCATGTTTTCGAGTTGAATTTTGCATTTTCTTCGTGTTTGGTAAACACCAAACCATATTATTATGATGGTAAATACTGGGAATTTTTGAATAAATGATGAAATCATAAAAAGTTAATGGATGCCGAACCGGTAGCTGCATTTAGTCTTATGGATCACTTTTATGAAAGTATTGCACTTAATTAATATATGAATGACTGTAAGCAATAGTCTTAATATAAATACTCTAGTAAGTTTGTAATTCTCATCAAAGATACGCTGCATATTGAAAGAAACAAATATAATATAACACCACTAAAAAGGTGTGTCACGTAAAACGAATTTTTAATTTTTTAAAACCAGTAGGGAAAAATAGTTGTTTACAAATTTGGATTTGCTAGAAAGGTAACATATTACGTAATAAAACTGTTTTTTCTCTAGAGAGAAAAGAATAAGCTTATTTTATAAGATAAAGTACAATGTTGCCCTCTCTCGCAGATAAAGTTTTATCTTTCAACCAACGAAACGCCCACCCACCACGAAACGACAAAAAACGCTGAAATTAGTTTGGCAAATCTAATTCTGCCTCGTGATTCTTAACATTTTTGTTTGCAATTTAGAAAATGAGAATTCATTGCGAGATATTTGTCGGTTAGTTTTGTTTATTATTTCTCACATGTTTTCGCTAAAGAAAGCTGTTTCCCTTATTGAGGCATTTTAGTCTTTTATAAGGGCCATTTAGGCAAATGAAAAAGATTTGTCAGCACACATTTCGAACAGATTCAACAAAGAAGCGAAAGTTTAACATATTTCTAAGAGCCTAAGAGAAAACTTGTTAAATGTAGGCATATAAAGAATGATAGAGTTTAAAAAGTTTATATATATTATGGATATAGAACTAGGTTAGAGCATCTTGATGAGCAATGGTGTAACATAAAAATAGAAGGATTAGGAGTCTTTTCTTCAAAAATGAATTCATTCTATTCTAACACCGTTTTGCTACAAGATACTTAACTGGAAATCTAGCTATTCATATAGTCTGTATTAGAAAAGCATGTAATGGTTCTTAAGGGGACATATGGGGACTATTTTGAAGTTAATCTCAGATTTTAGACAATTTTTTTCTGATCTAGATAGAAATTGTTTAAAAAAAATTTATTCATAGGTTCTCGAGTTACAATTAATAATAAGTTTGCGCCCATTCATTTTTGGAAAATTTTCCGATTGGCTATAGCCAAACGCAACATACAAATGACGAATGCGCACTTGTAAAAATCTAACAATGCATAACTTGGTTCTGCGTGAACCTTTTTTCAAAGTGTAAAAGAATAAATTGCTAAGAAAGCAAATATATTTTCCAACAAGATAACGAAAAAAATTAATAATCAGTTTTTGAAAAGTTATGACCAAAAAAATGTTTTTGAGCCATAACTTGCTTCTTTTTACGAAATTCGCCAATATTTCTTTGGAATCCAATTCAGCACAAAAAGTTGACCTATAATTTTGCTTTTGTGATTCAAAATGGTAAATTTTTTGGTCTCAATTGGCGAATATACTGATATCGTCGAATTACAGTACATTAGCGCTAGGAGTCCCCCTATGTCCCTTTAGGTAGGCTAGAATAAAGAAAGTCATAAATCAGAACTTTACAAAAAAAAGAACTTTTAAAATAAATCTTGAATGAATCCACGAAATTTGTTTTAAATACATATCTGATGGGTAGCTAAAGAATACCAACTGTTCCCTTGTTCGGGATCTACCGTGACATTGATTCCTATTTAACAGAGACATTATTAAATTAACTAAACCTATGTCTAAGAGCCTTCTGTCTACTTACAGTCTAATATCTTTAACACAAATGTTTTCATGTTTATTGCCAGGTTTTCGTCATTTTGAACTTTACGGTTGCATAATTCATCAAAAACTAGAATGAGTTTAAGTGAAAAGCGGGAACTATTGGCAATTGAGCACGTTTTATGTAGAAGTTTTGTTATAAATGGAAATATTAGCGGTATTCTGAGGTCAGTGAAGCGTGGTAATATAACATTTTACTGCTGAGTAACGTAGATTATTAGTCAAAAGAAAAGATTCTTAGTAAAGGCGATGGAAAACATTCTTGCTTCACTGAAATTTTAAACAAATTTTGTCAAAATGTATTGAAAACATAGAAAAAACAAAACAAAAGCGTCAGACGGATATAATGACTGTGTATTCTTATAACAATGGTAACTACCAACTGAGAATCTTAACTGTGGAAACTATGATTCCTAAGAACGTGTATTATACTTCTATTCCGATCATTAGCGAATAGAAAGCATAAATCATGTATTAAGTTATGAAATAATCATTTTATATTTCTTGGAAATCATGTAATATGGCTAATGAACCAATAAATGTACTGGTCTCTATGATCTACTAAATAAGAAAGATAATTTAAATGTTAGATTCTTAATATCTAATTAAAAATAGAGTTTGTTGTATTGAAGTCGATTTATAAAAACCTTTCTTGAAGGATTGCCCGAGTAACTAATTCAGTAATAAAGCGATCAAAATGAATTTTAAATTAACGTACCTGAAAAATTGTAGCAAAATATGCTAGAAACTGCAGGGTTTTCCTATAAATTGCATGTTACGGACTGCCTTCAATGTCAAAGAGTTTGATGTTCTTTTTGGCAAATTAAATTACGTTTTTGGCTAAACGCAAAAACAATCGAAAAGTGAACGAAGAAATTAGCAACCACTAGGTTAACAATAATTTAGCTACTATTAAGAAACATATAAGCTTATAGGTACTATATTAAAATATTAAAAGAATTGAAAATCCCTTTAATAATTATATCCATATATCGATGTTGGTCATTGAGTTGATAATAGTTAAAGTATTTGTTCCCTTTTGTAAACAATCATTTTTGTACTTCATTACTAAACTTTTAGAGAGTTTATTTCATTTCTTAAGATATTGTTCATAATTTTTATATAATAATGCGCTTTCACACTCTGAACCTCCAAACTTTAACAAAACACTATGGCCAAACGGTTAGTAAATTGGCAGTCTAATAATACTAAAGGATGTCTAACTAAACTATTAAGAACATTTTAAAAATATGTTTAATAAGTATTATTCCATCTTAAGCTGAATAACATGAGATTCTAAGCTAGATTGGATTCTGCATGAATATATTGGGTGGAGACTGTTTCATCCTTCTGATATATGAGGAAAATGAATAATGCAGTCTTTTCTTTGTTACATCACAGTGACTTTTTAACCAATACAAAGTTATTCAAAGAATGAACAAAGGCTTAGTGTAGAGAGAGCCTTAAGAAACAGAGTTTAGGTCTCAACTGGAATACTTAAATAAGGTAGTAACTAGGAACAAATATATGTAATTTACTTAATATTAAAAGTACTGAGTTTAGGTAATTCTTTTGCTATTGGGACCTTTAGAGTTTGCACTTAAATTCCAATAATCGAGACATTAGTTTTAAAGAAAAGGAAACCATCGTAACTGTGTATAACTGCTTGATCGCACAATTAATATGGATTATGCGTATATTTCGAAAGTTGGCGGTCATATCTGAATGCAACTAAAATAGTCAATGACATATTTACAAATAATTAAACAGACATTGTTGGCCGATAAATGTTGTTTGTATGAATATTGTCATATTGCACCTTGTTTATTGCATCTCATCAAATTTACCTATGGTCAAAGGGTATATTCATGAAACTACATTTATAGATAAATGCTGCCAAAAATTTCAGGATAAGGCAAAAACAAAGCAAAATGTGTCTTAAATAAGACGTTTGTCTAGAATAGCTTATTATTTGAAGATGGGACTTAAAATCTTGCTGCCTTGTTGATTAACAGTTATATGTTTAAATTAATGATTCAATAAAATGTAAGCAATTTAGGCAAATAAAGAAACATACCGCAACTACAAATAGTTTCACATTCCGTAGAAGAAGTCATTATGGTAATAGTTTAGGTTTCTTTCTTTAGTAGAATAAAAGAATGATCTCATAACCGTTCGGTTAAGCCTTTTATTCCCTTTCTTTTCAATTATTCCGCTCATTTTCTGAATTTAATGGAAATTACATTTTTTGTCTTGTAAAACGCGAGATTTTGTGTATTCTAATTGTTGGCTACGGTAGTCTTAAAGGCTATTTTGGGAGCTAAAAATGAGAAATTGCGTGCCAACACGGGCTTAAAACGGATGAAAAAAATGAGAAATTTATATAAATGAAGAAATATAATGTGAAAAGGTAATAAAACATAGGATATATTGGTTGCATATTAAATAAATAACAAAATCTGCTGTTGAATTATCGTTTTAGCAATATAAAGGTTAGATTGTTTGTGTATCTTGTATTGATTATAAATACAATTATTGCTTTCGAACAATAAAAATAGAAAAGAATCTGCTAACTTCTGTTGGACAAGCCAAATAGTTTGAAAGAATGTCACGGAAACTGTGTTCTCTACTGGTAAGCCGGCTATTTCGGTCAAAAATGACTAATTCCATATTCTACTGCCGTAATTTAATACAACAACGTTTTTTCCCACCCCGGAGTTGTTAGCGTTAAAGTGTAGAAAAAGCACAGCGGAAATGTGCTGAGATGGCCCCGCGAGGGTGAGCAGACACATCAAAAACATAGATTCTACGAAGAGGGAAATTTAATTGGCAAAATAGACAATTTATGACGAAAAGCGAGAAAATTAGGCAGAATTCAGACTTTTTGATTATAGGATAAAGTCTGTTCAAAATACTTTTTGTGTGATTGAAGGTGTTCTATTGTTTTTTTAAGAAAGGTAATTTGCGCTCTTTTTTGTAAGAATGGAGGACATAGTCTCATACTAGAATATACTCCTGTCTGATGGGAAAAAGGCCATGCTCTTTTTAAAGATGCGCCGAGATAACTGCGCTAACTGTAGCCATTTAGAAGCCAATCCATAGAATTAACAAATTATAACTTACAATGTATAGTACATATTTATATGAAAATAACGATGCATTTAAAATTAGGTGGAGTGCCGGCAGTTCGGGAATGGAAGATTCCCCTTTAATATATAATATTTACGCTTATTATGTATTTTGTGAATTAGTAATCTTTCAGATTGCTTAGAAGAAAGTGGTCTGTTTACCGAATTACCATGAAAAATATGTGTTCATATTAATGAAATTAGGCTATTGGGAAAACCCAACAAGCGTATAATATTGCATATGCTTGCAATAGAAATATTTTTAGAAACAAAAATACATTTGTATTAATTGGGCTAAAAACAAAAACGTTAGATTAAATGATGTGTAGTCACAGACTCGAAAAAACAAAATTTATCGTTTCTTCTCATTTTCTGCAGCCTATACATTGTCTATCTCAAGACCTAGGTTTCCAGCGCGGTATCACGAGCGGTGTGCAGTATTATAAAAAAGGAATGTAAAATCGGTCGAAATAGTTTGTTTTCTCCAAAAGTACATTCATTTTTTATAACACTGCACCCCGCTCGTGATACCCCGCTGGAAACCTATAGGTCTTGAGATGGACTTTAAGGCGAAATGATCCATAGTCGGTGGTTGTTGGGTATGTTAGAAGTTAGAAGGAATTAGAAGTTTTGGGACGAACTATAGATAGTAAGAAGAACCTATACGCATTATCAAACGAGTCCCATTTATTATCATTTCAATGTGATACAAACATTTCTATGCTAAAAAGATCATGATAGGTAGAATATACCAACAATATATTTAAAAAAAACAATCTTGCCGCAAGAGATTCATCTCGCGATACAGAAGACGACTTCGCTAACGATCAATAAAAGTTTAACGACAAACCTTATAATTGGCTCAATCGTTCCCTAGGGGTATTTATTTTCTATTTATAAAATAGAAATAGAATATGACGTAGGTTGATTATTAGGATAATTAGGACATTGATCATCTAAATGATTTCGGAAAATGACGGGTTGACAGCACATTGGTTAAAGTTTTAATTTAAAAATGATAGACAATTTACTTTATCAGTAATGCTTTTTGAACACTAACAAGTAGCTCGCCCACCAACCAAACACAACCTACAGTGATACTGTATCTTTGAAGTTTAAAGTTTGAACAAATCATAAATTGGCTGAAAAAACTAATTCGACAATCCCCTAGCAACTTGCTTCCCCTTTGTTATGGCACTATATGCTCAGATAAGAGAAAGGAACAAATACTAAATCGCGTAATCTTTATTATTTATATTCACTCTATTTATAATAATATGTAAGCCGAACAGAAATACCTGTAAATTATATATTGATAAAACAAATTTAGAAACTTATAACATTAGAAATCTAAAAAATAGTACAATATAATACTGCGAATAGGGATAATAAAGAAGTTAATGAAAAGAAGATGATAAAACTATCTTAAAAAGGCAGTATATGACATTAAATCTCTTATGCTGATATGGTTAAATTACATCTTCATCAAAGTAAAAGAGGAAGATCAATCAGAAGTGAATTAGTTCCAAAACAAAATCACATGTTGTAGAAAATAGAAAACTATTACAAAATTAGAAATATTAATACGATTGCTAGGGGAATAGTGATGTAATACTATTTAGGCACAAATATTAATATATCACTGCTACATGGTTAGTCGTCTCTGTATTCTGCTGCACCTAAAAATTCTTCTCTTTCGCACTTGATGCCGGGAATTTTACCAAGCTTATACATGCTGTAGGAGGAGTCACCGGTGACTTCCTGGAATAAAAATTGATCAAAATAAGAAGAGCATATCGAAGAGTTCGTGACAAGAGGGTATCCAATACAGTACTATTGCTTGCTATCCGAGTTGCCGACACTGTAGAAATTTTACGTATTGGATACATACTTTCCAAAATGAACCACATATAGCGTAGTACTAATTTAGGAAAAGTTGAAAAAAGTCCAATTACTTACTTTTGAAATCTCCAGAAAATCTGGCAGGACTGGACGATCGGAACCCTTTGGCTGCGTGGTATAGGTTTCCAGGAACATCAGTTGCTCTCCATTGGTGTTGGCAGGTTGAGGATCCACATAAATATCCAAATTGAAATACTGAAATAAGACATTTTATAAATTCGTCAAGTAATATTACAATTGTGGGGCGAATTTGAAACCGAGACGCTTTTATGCAATCAGTTTATTAGACTAAGAAACTCATAAAGTTAAGATAAAGAACAAAAGTGTTTGCATTTTATCTATTTAGCTCTTTTTACTTTATAAAGGTAAAGATTTAAGAGATTCAGATCTAACCTGGTTTCCAACCATAAAAATTCGACGATTCTTACACAAAGGAGAACGACTCTTGTCGACCATACCGAGATAGCGTTGGTATTCGCGGAAGGTGAGAGGAACCCTTAGAATACAAAAATAAATTGAATTCTAGTATATTTTTACCTTGTTTCAACCGATTCCTTCTTGTCTTTGTGGTAGACACGACTAGTTAGAGAATAACTGCTACCTTTGCCTTCTTGCATTCTACAACGAATACGAACCTACAATAAATAACAGTTAAATAACATAAATGGACTTCTGAAAAGAACCATGATATAAAGTTAAGGTTCTAGTACGAAAAGTATAATAAGAGAAATCTAGATACCTGAACAGTTGGTGAGTCGGAAAGTAGATAATGATGGCGCATGTAGTATTCTTCGTACTTGACCATATTATCTTCATCGATTGATGCCACGAGCCATTTTCTCTTTCTAGAAAATAAATAAGTTATTTAAATCATTCTAATGAAACATACTTGCTGTTCTTGCTCAAACGATCATGTGAATCGATACCAACACGATCACACACAACTTGAATTGCCTTGAGAACTTTGTCCTCAAATTTAGAGCAATCAGTATTGTCGACAATATCGTAGTAAGGATGACCAAGCCAAACCTGCAATATTTAAAGTATAAAGAGATACACATTTTCATAATTAATTTTATACTTTTGAAGAGCTGCATAAATCGACGGGATGAAGTTTCAGAAAGACCACACGTTTTTTTTCCAGAAATCAACTGTATAAAATGAATTACAAAATCGTTGAATGCATGCTTATTAGGACAGTTGCAAATGTGTATACCTTTCTGGTTCTATCATCCTGTGCTTTAGCTTGATTTACGCCTTCTGATCTGGTAGTGTTGTTAGCAACCGTGTAGTATTGTTCTGCACCATCAGCAGCGGTTACCATATGGAGAATCTAATAAAGTTAAAGTTGCTATGAAAATATTATTACGAAGTTAGGTACCTGGTTGTAACGATTATTGAGAAGATCAAACTCAGGAACATCAAGTTCTTCTAACATGTCCAACCATTCTTCCTAAAAAACTAAATAATACTAGTCGGAATTATATAAAACTAACACGACCCATGTAGGCAGAAGGATCCATAGCTCCACGATCACAAATCACAAGCACGTTTTTGTCCGAAATCAACTCAGCTTGATTGAATATAGTCTGAAATATTCTCAGTCAAGAACATTGCCTAAAAGTTTGCTAATAAAATACCGCAAACAACAACCAAAACACATTTTGCCTGTATTTTTTACCGGAACTTACTTATTGTATAGACTCATACAGTTCGAATGCATCTAACAATCTAACGATATACTTTGTTCAATAAATGTATTCCCATTTCATTTTTTACATTAGCACAAGCAATATGATACTCTATTAATTGTATGCTTTGATATTATATGCTTTACAGTCGCAACACTTAAAAGGTCATTGCTGCAATCTAATATAAACAGAAAAGTGAGATAAGACACTTAAAGGCGCTAAAACTAGCGGACACTCAATCTTACGTGACAACCAGGGATGCCCAAAAGAATTTGGCAACAAAATTTAGGTTTTACGTTCGTTTGAAAGAGATGGGTTCTCATTTTATTTAACATGTTATAGAACCGTAAAAGGAACTACAAATTTACTAGCTGAAATCACACGGCGATAGAAACTCAATTTTTCCATTAGACTACTCAGCTTGTAAAATATGAATACAATCTTACATTTTCAATCTGCAGCATAGTCTTTAGTAGATCCCTCTGGAAAACATAAGACTGACGTTCGTTCAGCTCGGAAAATTTAACTTTAGATCCGAGAAGAATTGTGGCAGTTTCGGGAACGGTAAAGACCTTCCATCCCATGTTTTCGAAGAAAGAAAACAGACGATCCTAAATAAAGAGATTATATTTTAGACCATAAACGGATACACACCATTCCAGTTGTTTTACCGCCACATGGTCCACCAGTGAGCACGATTTTGTAAGTCTAAAAGAAAAAGTTATTTACTATTTTGAAGGTAGTTCGAAGAAAGTAATACATTATACAATTATCGTCTGACAAATGCCAGCAGTGAGGCTGCCCAACATATTCTGATGGTTTACTAAAATATACTGTTTTACAGTTGCCTAGTTGTTACTTAGCGAACTCAGATATTCCCAATCTCCTTAAAATCCCCTTAATAAGTAAAAGCACACCTTGAATTTCTGTGGTGAATCAGTCATTTCTTTAACAACACTGAAGACTTCCTTCGGAATACTGCCAACGGGCGGAAAGTTTATACTACCCCTGAAATAATAAAAAGTAATAAACTTATGAATAGAGAAGAAGATGGGACAGATAAGAAAATACAGGATCAGCAAAACATAAACACATGTTGTACACAAATGGTTCAAACTATCTAATGGGGAGTTTATCTCCCAGTGTAACGTTTTCAAATATCACATTTTCTGAGGTTTTCTTTTCTTATAATACAAAAACTAATATTCTCAACAAAATTTGCATATTTTTCCTCCAAAAAAAAGACGTTTTATGGAAAATAATGTCAAAAAAAGGATTAATTGTAGCAAACTATTGCATGCAAACGTGCCCCATTTCATAAGCGTTGCGTATGCGTCGCGCCAAATTTTGAGGGTCCATAGACAGCTTTTACACCGTGATGTTACTACATGGTTATAAAAGTTGTTTGAATATATTACGGCTCATTTTTAACAACGATAAATTGAGGGATCAAGGAATCTCAGAAAACTGAACTGGCCCAAACAAAACCTTTAAAACGGAACTATTTAGAAATCGATTGCAAAAATGTTTAGTTCTAAACAAAAATAGGTGTTAATCAAATATAGCGCTAGCAGACACGGTTGCGTACTGGCTTTTAACATTGCTGTAGGCCCGGCCTTTGCAGTTTGCTTTTGCCTGGGGCGGCCCGTGGCTTCACGCAACCGTGAAATAAGCTAATTTTCTAAAAACTAAGAGCTAAACAATAAACAGATGATAGCTAGTTGTGTCTACTTAAGGATTGCATATGGTCAAGTAAAAATTAAATCCAAATCAATCTTATTTGCCATAACATTTGTAGTCTACGGACGAATCTCAGGTAAACCCAGGCTGCGAATATTGCGCCCCAGTGCTAATCACATTTTTCTATGGGTATTTTAAGAAAAAAAAATCATATTCTTTTGTTCAAAATTAGCTGTAAGATAAGATGTACGTTATAATTTTACAGGAAATCGGCTGAAACAATCAAAAAGGAAAGAAAAATTCCAAGTTTACTTTTTGTAATATACGTAATTCAGCATAATTTTTAGTCCACATGGGGGTGTATACCGTTTCCAAAAACATGAGATTTTGCCGTGGACTATAGTTAATCTTTTCATGAACTGAAAGTAAGATAAAGCCATAAGAGTGCTTGATTAAAAACATTAGAAACATGAATGAGTTAATTTGCCATTGAATGGATGATATAAATATGGTTTAAGTAGGAGGAGTTTGAGGCTCATATAACATTTCTAACCGCAGAGAAAGATATTTGAATGTCGCTGACAAAAGGACAGATGCTGCTGACTCAAAAGAGGACAAATATCTATGTCGCCCAGCACCAAATCATACCCTGTCTACTCAAAATGAACACATTTTTACGCTTTTCAATGACCTCAAAAAGATTTCAGTGACGAGGTAATCTATTGCTTTGTTATAACTAAGATTTAATAAGACTATACTTAGTATTTTTAGAAATATAGGTTTAATAGTTTAGTAAAATAGCTAACAATAAGTGTAATTGGCATATTTGTAAGTGTTAATTAGGCATTTCGAGTATCTTGAACATAAAATAAAGATGAATACAATAATATTGTGCTTACCTAGTTATGGGACTACAGTATCCTTCGTCCTTTGGAATCCCCTCGTCTGATGATCCAGAAGAGTCTTCTTGGAGACTTTTCTTCAATGAAATAGCCACCTCCACCGGTTCACCAATACGCACCAATTCTAAAAACAAACAGAATAACTAAGCTAATAGAAGAAAATGCGCGGTAAATAAAATATATTATAGGAGCACAGGTGTTCTTTGTGGCATTTAGACGAGTTGTGATTAAGTAATATATTAGCTAATTCCACAATCATTTGTTCCAAGATAAATTTTCTTTATCATTACATTTTAACAATATGCAGAAGATTTCTTGAAAATATTTAGTTTACATAAATAAGGGTTGTAAGCTCCAAATGTTAGCAAAATTAGATAGTGCGGATGGATAAAAAGAGTGTGTAAGAGAGTATTGGCTCAGTTCCAGAACAGGACAGAGAGATGCTAGAGACGCATAGACTCAGCTTCAGCCAATACAATCATCCACCTACATTTATGCTAGAAACATAATCAATGCACCAATCGCATTTTATAACGAAATAGTATGTTTATAAAGGTTAGAAGAAATAGACTAGTAAATGGTAGAGTGGCTTTATTCTTCTTAGTTCTAAGTTCTTAGATAGTTCGTTGCTACTCATTCCGTTTCGCGCATTAGCTCTATGATTTGAATACCTGGAACTTTCAGAAAACATAAACGTAAAGAACGATACTATTCTGGATTCAATTACACAATTTTTAGTTCAAAATCTTTCTAGTTTCTGCGAGTTCCAAACACTACACGACTCTATGTTAATACCAAAAGAAATATTAAAAATCATAATCGCGGCTTCATATCTTGCATTTACATGTGACATTATCACTATGTTCAAATGGCGATTAGTTCAATAAACGTCGTGTTTTAGTTTCAAATAGAATGTTTTAAGTTCTGCAACTTTTGTAGTAAAAACTGTAACATAATTTATAGAGTTACTTTAATTAAATATATACAACATTCCCTTAGAAATTAAGAATGATGGGAACTATTGCAACGGAGTTATCGTTCAAGGTTTTAAAGGAAGCAATGAATTCATTCACTTAATGGCTCCGCTAGACTTAGTAGCCAGCTAGGTATACCGAATGTTTAAAGAAGCTCATAGCTCCATCTAACCACAATTGAAGACCTGGTTAACGCAGAGTAAGTATCTACTCTTATCTATAAAAACTCACCATCTTCAATCATTATGATGCGATCTTCAGCAAATTCGGAAAGCCGAGGCTCAGACTGAAAATACATAACATTGCCACCGATTATAGCATTTTTGGGGGAAGAAAAAAGTGCGAAATTTATCAGTCTTAGGAAATAAAAACTTCAATAAAAGTTATAAAAATAAGATAAGAAGACATATTGACAGCAAAAGTAGGTGTTTCCTGAGGGGGAACATTCGAAAAGATAAGTCGCTAGACTCAGAAAATCCGTGGATTATACAATATAAGAGTATATAAACTATATTAATAAGTTATCAATATGTTTTATGTGGATGGCTTAGGCTTATTAAGAATGCAATTGCATGTGCTAAATACTTCTAATTTGACCCCACACGACTGATAGTAGAATAAGCCTTAATAAACAATTAATACAAAATAAATGAACTCTATTAACAAATAATAACTTTTTAATTAGTTTATAGAATTCAAAAAGTATAAATATTCCATAACTCACGATTAACTCTAGTGATACATATTTTGACAGTTTGGCAAGTGTAACTAATTAAAAGATTCAGTAGAACATCATCCATTTGCTCAACTGTCTTTAACCCTATATGGTTTATGGTACACATGTTCAAAAGCACTTTAGAATTCTCTTAAAAGAACATTCTTCACTGCAGACAAAAAGTAAATTCTGTTCCGCCGAATCTGGTTGTCGTCTAATTTTTATAAGATTTCTAAATGTTTTACTGTATGATTCAATTATGAAAAGAGGACAAGTTTATAATCGTAGAAGTAAGGAAAATGGGAAAAAAGAGGGAAGTTCTTTATAATGAAAGTGATAGAGAGAGTAACAGCTGTTGGTAGAGGTAGTTGACAGAAAACGGGTTACTCTTTCTTTAAACCAAAAACTTATGTTACTTTTACTCTTGTTCTTACTTAAAAATAAACAAAAAGGGTCAAAAAGCATGTTTCGATCGCTTAAAACCCCATCAATCAAAGAAAACAAAGATTTTTTTGTCTGGCACCAGCTGTCTGGTACTGTTGGAAAAACATAAAGTGATTCAACAGAAACTTTTGACATTAATTCCAAAACAAGTTATTATATCTAAAGGTTTAGGTAAAGGATATACACGAAAATAAGATTAAATAAAATGTAGTTAACTAACAATTTTAAGTTCACATTACCCTCCATTCGTTCGGAATTTATACGAAAAAAGAACAACAAATGTTTTCAAAAAACAGTAAAAACACAAATAAATGAACTAAAGGGTGTATAAATAGGTAGATTAGAGTTACTCAAATAACACGTAGAAAGTACGACTTTACTTTATTTCGGAAGCGTGATCCTGGGTTAAATTATCCAGAATTATTGCTTAAGAAAGGAAAAATGTAAATTTGGCCTATTTATTTGTTCTCTCTAAGGTCAATAATATATAATTTTATTGCAGAAAACTTGTAACTCACAAACATCTTCTTAATTGTAAAAGTGAAACCTTAGTAATATAATCTAGTAGTGAATTAGAATGTTCTTGAAAACCCTACTAGGATTAACTCTTTTTATTAACATTAATCTACCGCAAACAATAGATTAACTAACCCAATTGAAAACTAAATGACAACCTATATTGCTTATCTTTTGCTACCTAACTTAAAAACAAAATACATTTGTTGCCCCAAAAACTGGTTGGCAAACCTCTTTTCTTGATATCTGACTCACTGTTTATAAGCCATTTCAGTGAAATTTGAGTTAAAAACAAAAACAACTCAGCCTAAAACTATTTTGAAAGTTAGAAACTTTCCAACAATCTGCAACCGTAAAATAAATATTTTTTAAGATCGACTCGAACAATACAAAGTGTTGTACATTATAGTCCAGGCTTTCACAAAATAAATAAACAAATATATATTTTCCATTGGGTAATAGAAACTGAAGCTACTCATTAAATTTATGAAATTAGCTACCGTCAATCATGATGTTTATACGGTTTATATTCATAATAATTAGCCCCAAACTGACATTGTGGACTTCCTTGTTAATTAATTATATAGCATTTTAAAGCTTAGAAAGAGGGCACGTCCAGGCAAGTAGGAAAGACAGGTCTTCTATCCGATAAACCCAATTTAGTCACATTATTTACTTACAAACCTCTAGTTATAAGTGTATTAACTAACTATAAAACTAAATAATCTTGAACACACCGTTATTTGGGCGTTTCACAATAAACTACTGTTCTTTTTCTTGTCAAATATACGGTTGCTACTAGCTGATTAAAAGCATTTTAAATCATGTTTAGGTGGCAAAAACGAAGAAAAAAACGATAAGACCACCTCATAGATAAGAAAGTAGCGAAATTGGATTAAAACTAAAGAATGCTGATGGTGAAAAACGGGAAGATTAGTGGAATAAACAAGATGAACAAAGATTATTCTAGGAATTTTATACGCAGGTTCACATTGGGCCGAAAACTGTTTGAAAAAAGCGATAGTATTATAATTATTGTTAGGATACCTCAAGGTTTGTCGACAAACGTTATACTTTAATTTGTTTTAAATTCAAGTTTGTTTTTGACAATGTAAACATAATATTGTGAAATGACAGGAAACGCCATAAAAACTCTACTAGTTACCTGCAAATAACATAAGAACACCTTCTATAATGTTTGCACATCAAAACTCACAGTTTTTGGGAAGTTATCTATAATTAAGGGTTGGTATTGATAATAATTGACTAAGTGGGAAGTAAGTTCTCTTTTGATGTTACAAACGTAATATTAACAATTATGTAAGTACGGAATATAATTGAATAACTAGAAAAGCTACAGTAATCTCTTGACTGAATGATCAAGAACCTTTACGGGGTTCCGACTAAAAGCGGCAACCCTCGTGATCTCCCGTTGAATTCTGATTGTTGGCTCTGTGACTTCATGGTTAAAGGACTGTTTATCTGACATATTTGACCTCCCACAGCGATGGTTCAGTCCTTTGAATACCGTGTTCTCACAAGAAGCAATTCATCATTTCTTATCTGATTTAAACACTAAACTTTTAGAAAATCTACTCGCTTTTTGATTTATTCTCAATTGACCTACGGGGGCAAAAATTTTGCAATTAGTTACATATTAATGTTGAAAAACAATTAACTATCTTTACAAGAACACCCAGCATGGAAAGTGTACGGTTTACATGAGTAGACAATAAATGCGAAGTATTCAAAATGTTCCATATTATAAACATTTCCCTTAATTTTGTAAGAAGTTTTTGTACTGAACAGAGATCAGAAAATATTCGTTCTATATAAAACTGTTATATGTTTGTAGAATACTTTGAAACAATTATATAAATGTTAATAGATAATCTATTCTTCTAAATATCATATTCTAAAAGTTTGAAATTGCGCGAAAGTTAAAAACTACGTTGGCACTGCGCCAAACCATCAAGAAAGTAGAAAATCAAATGTCAAAGAGATGAAAGTAAGAACGAATTTAAAAGTAATAATGAAGTAAACTGCGGTTATCCGAATGATCTAACTATTAATAATAGTTATTTTAAAAGGAAAACTCAATAAATTAGTTATTGTCTATTAGTTAGACAGTATTGTGAAATATGTAATATGAGTTATTCATATCTTTAAAAGTCTCTTCAATACTTTAACAATTTTAGGTATTATTAAACAGCTATACTGGTACACAAGGATTAGGTTCCTGACAGACCGCAATGTTTTAAAAGCCTATTATTAACACTGTAAACAGTTATAAAGCCTATCTACCAACATTATTTAATGGACAATTTAAGTTTATATTTTATTAAAATAGAGCGTATTTACTTATTCGCCCTAATGATAATACTGCGTTCTCTCTTCTCTTATACCTTTGCAGCAGTTAATTTAGACTTGTTTTTGCAGTCGTTTCCATAGAAATGTTAATTTTACGGATTCAAAATAAAATCACAGAACGAGATGGATGAAAAGCAGCTTTATAAGATGGCTAACATATTTGGGGCCGCCAATATTTATTTTAGACAAATTCAAAACTCTTGTTTGAAAGTTCTAAGCACATACGATTTTTCGAAATGTTGCTAGTGGATAACCGGGGATCACGAATAGAAAGCTCGCATGGTGCATCATAAAACTGCATTCTAAGCATGAATAATTGTAAGAATGTCTTATTAAGATAAGAAAACTAATGAATAAAGATAATAAAAGTTTGTTTGTTTAAATTAAATGCTTCTATCTAAAGGTCTGCTTTAAGCTTTCTTTATCGTTGCGAGAATCTATCTTTACAAAACTGTAATTTGTATATAGACTGCAATACACCTATAATGAAGCACATCTAGACTGAGTTATGCTTTAATTTAGTAATTAGAATGGCAACTCGGAAGGAAACAACCGTGCCTCAAGTTAGTTAGAATTGGCTTCGGATGGCACGTGCACCTGATAGAAAGAAAGAAATCGAAGATTATCTGTGACGTAATAAAGAGAGTTTACGGTATCTTAAGAGAAGATAAGAAAAAAGAAGAAAGGTAGAAAATGCTCTTTTGTGTAATGGAGGAACACATGGCCAGCCCCACATAACATGGACTGAGGCCAGAAACCAACAATTTATGAAATACACCCACACTTTTATAGTAAAATATAGTGTTTTTAAAGTATTATGAATTCTGTTGTTTTAACAAATTAGTTTTACAGCGAACAAATATGTCTAATTTATTGTTTTTTGTTAAACAAGTCTTTAGGACTGCCAGTGATGCAAAAATAAAGATATTTGTTTGTTTGTTATGAATCCAGAAAATAAACTATGGTAAAATGAACAAAAACGAAAACTGAATTGTCAAAAAGGCTCATTAACAAGTTAAGATTAGGACTTGTCTACTTTTGTGCAATAATTATTCAGAGTGCTCCTAAAGAATGGTGTTTTTCATAACCAATGAAGAATCCTGATGTTTTATTCAATCTAAATTAGTTCATATGGTAATCGGGTATACCCAGTAGTACTCATTAAATCAATGATTTTATTGCAAATGAACGGAACAAGGTGAAAACCAGTTGAAACCTCTTTCTCTGCCGAATAACTAGAGCAATTCGAACGCAAAGTGCTCCAGTGGACTCCTCTATTATCTACTAGAACTCGTTTTATTTGTCTTTTCCTTCACGTGGGGTCCGATGTCGTAATTGCTGCTGAATTTATAAGCCAAACCACAAAGAAAACCGGAAAACTAATAAAAATGTGTAATTGTGCATGAAAGTGTATAAATAGAGAAGACTAGTTTGTTTTTATGTATTTTAATAAGAGATTAACAGTCTAAACAAAACATTATTATCACAAGAAAAACAGAAGAAAAGTCTAACTATACGATTTATTATATTTATAGTCAATATATACAAATAATAATTGAGAATAAGATTTAAAAAGATGTGTAAAGACAATTAGAAAACCTCATTAGGTATGTTTCATTAGAAAATATAGATTTTGAAGGGTTTGATTGAGAAACCGACTGTGACAGTGAAATGTTATAATTTAAGAAATATCTCGATAACGGAGCTATAAATTCTTTAAAATCTTATGTAAGACTAGAAAACCCGTTTAGCATAAAGCACAGTTAAATAAAAGTTTGTTTTGTTATTTGGCCATATCGAGTCTAGTGTGATCGTAACCATTAATGAGAACATCCCGGTGGGTCTCGAAACGACGATGAATCTAGAAATACAGTATTAAACAACTGTAGAAAATATTTTAAGGAATTATTCCTATTGATGATTATAGAATAGTTATTTATATATAAAAAAGGGTTCTATTATTATTCACCGTCTGTACATTCTTCAGGAAAAAGTCAATTTTGCATTTGCTATCATTATATAGTAAAATAATTATTCATAAACAAACCTTTCTACCTCCACAAATCGATAAAAGTGAACAGAATACCAACATTGCCGCACCTACAACAAGAGAAAGATAGGCTCGTCCAAGTTTACACATTCCTTAACAAAAAGCCAGTTAGAAGGTTAGCAGCCGGGTTACTGTACCTAGATTAAATCTCTCTGCTGTGGGACCACACGCATCCTTAACTTCCCGGTTGTCCCAGCCAAGCGGGTAGAGAATAAGAGATGCAGATACAAAAAGAGCTAAAAAGATATATGGAGGGAATGGAAATGATACGGAACGGGAGATTTAGGTTTAAATAGTCAGCTTCAAATAATTACTTATTGACTCCGCATTGAATGTTAGGATGAACTAATAATTACAAACCTGCAAGAACTTGGAAGAATCCGACAATTATAGCAGAGTTACTTGATATAATATCCTTCATACAAAGAGAAGGTATTAATAAAAGAACAAGAAGAAGTGACAGACAAGAACCTAAAATATAAAGAAAATAATTTAAAATTAGGATGCGAATGATTGAAAGGGTTTCTTTATAAAGAAATTCGCCCTTTAAGGTATATTCGCTACAGTACCCAGTAGTTTAACTACATTGTTTTCATTTACTAAAGTTATTTCACTCTTAACATATGCGACATAAAGTTGTGTAAAATAATTATAATAATTTTTTATCTTTAATAGTTTTTATTTACATTTAATAATTAAGTGAACTACCTGCTGCTGCCATTAAAATAGAGAGTTGCCAGAAAATAGAAGGAATATCTGTAAAAGACTCATAACGACCACATTCAGACAAAAGAGCAACTTTCTTGTTCTCCTAAAGAATAAATAGATGATAAACAAAATAATAATTATTAATTTACTATTACCATATTTATAGATAATGGAAAACTTTAAGTTAATAATAAAAACTATAAACAATAAACTATTATTTTAAGCAAGTCATACCTTATCGTATACTGGATAATTACATCTCTTGTAAGTACCAAAATACGCAACAACTGACTTTCCTTCTGAAGAAATGTGACCAACTAGCCATTCAGGAGTTAGTACTCCCCCTACTTAAACAAATATGTTAACTAATATATTATTTAGTTTTATATATAACAATTGTAGGTTATTTGTTTTCTACGTTAAACTAGTATCAGAACATTCTAGCGTTTTCTGTTGTAACTTATAAAAAAGTTTACACTAGTACGGCATCCTATATTTTAGAATTCTCATGGTCTTCTCTATATAAAGTCCTGTTAAACTTCCTTCTCACGGAATTATAGTTGTCTCTTATTGAGGCTTACCAATGAGTCCCGTAGCGATAATAGATAGAAGAGTCCAGATGATACCAACACAAGACAATCCACCGTAGCCAGGCATCGCAACATTCAACTAACAAGAATATTACTTTTATATTAAGAAAATAGTATAAACCAAGATAAACAAGACAGTTACTCTTAGCTGAGGGCAAATTGAGGTCAAAATAAAAACATTCATTTGTAATAATAACGAGTGTTGAAGACTTAATTAAATAATCATCAAAGAAAATAATTTATTAATAAAAAGATTGTTTATTAGTTGCTTTTGATACTTGATCTATGCAAAGGCGAGTTAATCTTCAGGCTAAAACTTTATGTGGCGATCATTTTCTCTTAGTTCTTGTAATCTGAGCAACCTAAAGTTGGGCTCATATTTCAAAACAAGAAAAATGCTAACTATCTTCTAGATACGGTAGGTTTAAAGCATAAAATATGTTTTCAGTGACTAACTTACAAAAAAGAGACTATTTGGCTATTTGTGCCATCTGCCTCATATTTATAAATGAATCAACTATTATTAAACTAAAATTTAAGATGAAAATGAAACCTCAAAAAGAATATTTGTGTAAAATCTATACTGAAACTAGCAAAAGTGAAGGCTGAGGGGTCAGCTATTTCCCAAAATTTCTACTGGAAAACACTAGATAATGGCAAAATTGCATTTGGCAGTGAATTACAGTTGAAAGCAAAAATTTAGTGAGCAAGGCATATTCGAAAGCAAAGTAAGAGAAAATAGAACCTATATGATATACGATGCAAGCTTAAGATATAGTAAGCTAATCATTAATGTGAACGTTTATGATGTTAGTGAAAGGTTTATATATACAAGTACTATGCTAAATTAGTTTGTAAAAATTAGCATAAATAACGAGAGTTATTCTTAAAGAATCCTCTCTGAATAAATTCCTGACACTCAGACTTAAAGGACGGTGTTCTGGGTTTCCAGACGAAAACATGGGATTGCAAGAAATGTGTTTTGTGTGTAGATGAATTGACATTCGAATGATTGATAATGAAACACTCTTCGCCCATTTCGTTTGGAGCAAAACCAGGAAATAAAGTTAGAAAAACTAAAAAGATGTGTAATATATTGTTTAAATTATCTCTTTTTATATGATTAATTTTTTTGAAGCAATACCGCAAATATGTAACTTACAACTACCAAAATAGATTTCAGGCAAAAATATACAAAATTGTGACAACGATATAGATCTACCTGTTTTGGTTTCAGTACTCAATACGGTTTGTAACAATTATAAAAAGAATGATTGTTTTTCTCTCAGACCATCATTATCCTCTGTGAGTTTACTAAAAATGCGTTACTATGATGTGGTATCTTGGTCTCTTGGGCGTTACAAAGACTTACGAACAATCCGGAAGATTCTTCTGCCAAGTGGCCGCTGTTGAATGGATCGTATCGAGTTTCATACCGGTTTATGAAAAAAGAGCTGTCTCTTGAGAAAAAAGAGGAAATTCCTGGAAAACAAGAGATTCTACTTGGTATTTAGTTAGAAAGGACTGAGCCGTCAACAAGTAATGCTTACAACTGTAATTTAAAAAGGAATACATGTTTCTATATGAATAATTACAAATAAAAGGTGCTTGACTGAATAAAGCAGACATCAAGTGCAAATATATTACTGTTATTATATTTTATATGAATATTTTAGACATCGAACTTTGGCTTCTTTGCAATCTAAAAGTGTCCAGTTGAATGCTTAATTTGCATAAGAATTGCCTTCATTTGAGAGACGGACCACCCCCAAGAGAACTATTTATTAAAAGCCGAAAAGTTAGTGAAAATCAATGCCACTTAAATATTTACATGAAAAATGACCCCTACACGTTACTCTTGCTTTTGAAACTCTACAGCATCAATAAGAACAGCCTTATAAAAGAGAAAATAGTTTACTAACTAGGGGCATGAACCTATAAACTGGTCATTTACGGAGTAATAATCCTCTAAAACGGGGAGTTATTGGAGTGCCGAGCAGTAGTTCAAATGACTCTTGTTATTATTATTTACCACACAATTACCCTTGCAGCTGTCAGCAACGGCTGCCTCTAAAACTACCAAATCATATAAAATTCACACTAATTTATAGAGAAAAAGATGATTAATGGTTTGAATACTTTATATTTTGATTAAATAGTTATTTAAGAAAGGTTTTAAGCGTTCATTATCTAGTATTTTAAACAGAAAGTATAAAAGAGAGCTCAATAAATTATGTTCCATCTTGTTTGTATACTTCTCTTGAATGTAACAAAAAAGTTACAATTATCAGTTAAGCTTAAATCGGAAGGAAATGGGACGGCCCGTGCTCACACTTTTGCGGGCGAATTTCAGAAAACTTAGCCCGCTGCCTCATAAATTCCTGTCCTAGTTGCAGCTTGTACATATAACTTCGTTTATTTTTAAAATGGTTACTTCCTTGATATCGGGCTGCAGGAAAAGTTTTAGAAAACTAGGATAAAGAAGTTTTACAATAAAGTATGTTTTTGTTTTCAATGGCTGAAGCAGTAAATGTGTTCTTCTAGAAGAGAATGTGTAAGCTGTCCTTTAGGACTACAAATTTAACAAAGGCGCGTAAATGTTGTTTTGAAAAGATTGAATTTCAACACGAAGCACTTGAGATTATGAAAGAAAAAGAAGAATCTCGGAAATTAGAGGAATATTCTATTATACTAGGCAGGACGTCAAAATAAAGGCATTCAAAATTTCAAAATATATATTTTTAACAAATAATGATGATTAATCTTAACTCTTTTAGGTATTGTAACACCGTTCAACCGAGTATTCTAGGTATAAAGAGAGAATACTATTTTATTTTATTTCTAGAATGTTAAAATCTTTGTCTTTTTAGCATAAAATTCAGTCTGAGTTAGTTATGGAGCAAAGGTTTAACGCTAGAGCGCACAAAACGAAATGCAGTTAGAGATGGAGCAGTAACAGAAGAGACTCCAGACTAAGGGGGGGGGGGGGGGAATGACAAAGGAGAAGGAAGAACTCTATAATGGTATAAATGAGTATATTTAAGGCTACAGTGTTAAAGGTCTAATAGGTACAGTCTTAAAGGTCTAATACAATTCACAATTTACAGCGCACTAATTAAAAATCAAAAATTGTTTCAATTTCCTATTGCGAGTTCTCCGGTTTCCATAAACAAGCTTCAGATATCTTAGAGCGCGTTCTTGATTAAAAAACTGATTTCTTCTCATTTCCACAAAATATTCGATATGTTTTAGGTTGTGGGTATAGTAATAAAAGGCTTTGTTGGCCTTTAACCAATCTGTCTGCTTATGAAAGTATTCAAAATGTAAATTAGCCATGAAATGTAAGAATTTCAATGTTAATTAACGACTTTAACCAAAAGGAATAGAATGTAAAGAGAGTGAGAGAGAACAGAGAGAAAAAAAGACATATGATGTATGGAGGTGGGGAAATTAAAAGGAAAAAAGGAAATAGAGATAAATGTTAAATAAATAATTAGAACTAACAATCATTGATATGTATAAAATGTTATATAATGATCATGTAACCAAAGAATCGAAGATTATAGTAATAGTCAATTGAGAATAGTAATAGTGTTTAATGAAGTGTATTAGAACTAACCTTATTAAGATTCGAGTTTAAAGAAACCTAATAAGGTTTGTAAAGTGGACCCGTGTCTGCTTTTAAAAATGAAACCATTGTTCTATTCAGTGCTTGTAATGGAAAGAAGTATTTTGCTGGATTTGTATTTATTTAGAACTCCAATCAGATAGAGGGTGAGTTCTTTAATATAACACCGTACTATCAAGATACTTTTAACACCATACTATCTCTTTAGATTCTCGTCTTTGAATACACTTGCTCCGTGTATCTTCCGATTATCAATCTTCCTTCGGGACGTTAATCTCGACTATAAAACTAATGAAATTGGTGTTCATTTTGAATTTGATTGTATATATAGATAGCCTTGTGCCTTATTCCCTCACTACAACCAATTAAAGCCCCTTTGCGCCACTGGCGCGCTAATGCGAACCAGTTGCGCCCTAACCCAAGCCAGTCCAGAAGTCGCAAATGAAACAATTTACCTCATTCGGCATACTTGCGGTCAGTTTTATGTTTTCTTATGTTATGGTAGCAAAGTAATATGTTGTAATTGGTTTGTCTCAACTATTTATTGTTAAATACTGTTTAATAGAAATGTTGTAAAAGGTAACTGTTACAGAAAACAGTTAGTTATAAAATATTTTGTTTTAATGATTCCATGTTTTGAATTTAGATCTGATAATTGTTGTCGACTACCATATCCCTTTTTTAAACAGATAAACTTGACTATTAACAAATAATCGTTATTCTTAAATCGTTTAATTATTTAGGGTATACTACATATCTCTATTTCAACTAGTATCTCACATAAATTCAGCAGTCTTACTAACGATTTCTTTCACCCTAAAAGACAGAACTTTAAGCATGAAAGAAGGAAACGATATTCTATTGAAGGTAATCTTGTTATGCACAATTATTTAACAATGTTCGACAGAATCCGAGATCAGTACGATATTCAAAACAAAAGAAATATGTCAACCAAGGTTTTTTCAAACTAAAATGGTTAACTTGAATGTTTTAGGTTCTTTATGGGATGTTCATAATCTTACTTACCGTATATCTCAACCAACTAATTCAATGCCATTTTGGCAACAGAAAGAAGTCTTTAGAAAGGCTTTTGAGGTAAAACTTATGGTATTAGTAGTTTATATCTTATATAAATAATTAATGACAAATGATGTAGTGATGATGTAGATTGTGATGATCACATTATGATGTAGTGCATAGATATTACTCAAGAATACTTCTTTTCAATTCCGTTGGTTTCCACACGGTGCATTTAAAGCTTATAAAAAGGTCATTAAAGAAGTAAACTTTTTCTCTTTAAATCAAATAAATGATTCTAATTCTAGATTGTAAGATACTTTACTTAGATAACTTTTAAGACCTTTATAGGTTTGGTCTGAGCACAGCATTCTCTCATTTGAATATAAAGACTATGGTCCTGTACATATAGATATAATATTTGTAAGGGGAAATCACGGCGACGGAGAATCGTTTGATGGAAAAGGTAATATATATTTATACTTAGTAAACAAGATAATAACAATATTTAAGGAAAAATCCTCGCTCATGCTTATTTTCCTCGTTACGGAGGTGATCTACACATAGACGATGATGAGTTCTGGAGTGCCGATAAAAACGGTAGGCTATTTAAAAATAGAAGATAAGTCGGAATAATTAGACAACTATTTGAACTGCCAATTCAGCGAAGAATTTGATTGCTATCTATTGAAACTGAGTTCCCGATCGTAGGCTGAATTTGTGTTCATGGGTTCGACTCCCCGTAGCTGCAGAAGGCTTGGGAAACCAGCAGCTTACTTATACCATGTTTCGTGCACCCTAAGTTTGAATGTTTGAAAGGAGCCGTCTCTGCTCTGAAGATTCCGTAATGAATGGCCGAAGCCCTGCCTCTAAGAAATCTATACATGAAATAAAATACTTTAAAATGAATTTGTTTGTAAATATTGAATACTTGCTTTCAGGTGTTTGTTCTTTTACAGTAAATATCAGTATAAGAGTTAACATTCAAAAGTTACTGTAAAAACATTTGCTCTCTAAAAACCTTTAAAACTATTGTTTTTCTCATATGTATTGTTGTTATATTTAGGACCGGGTCTTGACTTATATTCAGTTGCTGTACACGAGATTGGTCATTCTATAGGATTAAAACATTCATATGAATTAAATGCAATAATGGCTCCTTTCTATCAAACATATACTGGTAATCAACTAAGTTTACATCCAGGTATTTTAATAAGTATTACACAAAACATTTAAATTATTTACTACTGTTTAGAATTTAAAGTACATAGTAATAGTAAGTTGTATAAGTTCATAAGACGATATGTTGATCAGTTTACATATTTTTATTAACTTATATTATCAAAGCTATTTATTTATAATATCTGTTGGATTTAGATGATATTTCTGGTTTGGATCGCCTTTATGGAAATAGAGAGACGAAGCTATCAGTTACAGAAATAAGCGAGTCTCATATTCCGGATCTATGCACTAAACCATTTGTAAACGCAGTGACAAGAATACAAAATGGAAGTATTTATGTATTTCAAGGTAACACAACACATTAATTATATAGTCTAACCAAACGGAATAATTTCTACATATTGTAAAAAGGTATATTGTTTGCTTCTGAATAACTTTATATACTAAAAGATATATATCATACGGTATTTCTTTCTTTACAGTTTTAATTATAGGTAAATACTTTTGGGAGTTAGGCTCCGCGGGTCCCCTATCCGGTTATCCTAAATTAATCTCAGATGTGTGGGGAATTGAAGGAAAACTTGACGCTGTAATGACAAATAATCAGGGATTTACTTATATATTTAAGGTATAATACATTTGTAAAGAGTATTTATAATAATAAAACACGAATCGATTGAATTAAAACTAAAAAGTAATATAATATGATTCTTTGTTTTAGGGTTCTCAGTATTGGGTATATTCGCCTTTAGCTACTGCTATGATCGGATATCCACGAGATATTCAAAAGGGACTGCAGGACACTCCTTCTGACTTAGATGCTGCTTTTGTACATCACATTGATAATAAACCTTATTTTATTAAAAGTAGGATTAATAATAAAAATAAAGTTATTTATAATACTTTTAGAAGACAAAATATGGCCATATTCTCGGTTTGGGATGGCAAATGGATACCCCAAATCCATAAAGTCAATATTCGATAAAAAGGTAAAGTTGTCTTAACAAACATTACTACTACTCCATAAGTATAAAATATTTCATTTATCATTAGTCTAGGTATCCTGAGAATCAAAGCTTATAACAACATTTAACTAAATTATAATAATTATTTTAGCCACCTTCTTATATAGATGCTGTATTTCGATTCGATCAATACTCAACCTATATATTTAGTGGGAATAAGTACTGGAAACTGGCCGATTCAAAGTAAGGAAAAGTAAATCTTTTTATTATGATATTTGAGCAGAAAACAAACATCTAGAATTTACTAAAATGTTTTGAGTCTTTCCTGAGTAGCTGTTCTTCTAGAATTTATAAAGCTAGAAAATAACTTTGCAGAAAAGGATTTTATTTTAGGATTTCATACTGTAGTTGACTTCTACAGTCTGCTGTAACATTTCTTTTGCAGAGATATTCGGACTCAGCCCGGCTACCCTCGTTCTATCTCATCATATTGGTTTAACTGTAAATGAAACAGAAACACAGACAGCTCAGAAACGATCTCAAAACATTTATGTAAATAAAAGATTTATTTTAATTGTAATGTTTTATAAACCCCCGCATCGAGTATATATAGGAGATGCAAAATACAGTCAAGCAACTAAAGTGGATGTTCCACATGTTAATTTACTTCTGATAAAGTTGTCTTTAAATATTAAAGCTACTGTATTATATGAATTAGGTTGATTTATCATTTTCATTTTAGTCCTGTTACTGCTATTTGATTTAAACATTGGTAGAAAGTTTAGTTTTGCAACAAACAAACTACTATCCTTTGTTTTTCAGATGTTCAATCTTGGTTTACTGCTATTAATTCTGCCTCTAGCATTTTGTATTCATAAAGGAGATCTATCAGACTGGACAGACTCACCTTATTTAGTCAAGGTAAATGACAATCTTTATGGTCATTATTAACTATTCCTAACAAGATCATAAGTTACTGAACTAAATTCCGGATAGAAAGTGTACAGTGCAACACATGCTATGATGTTCAAACTGCTTTTTTAAAATAAACATATCTATTAATATTTCAGCAGATAATGTTTTAACTGTAATACTTTAGGTTCTTGTTTCACAATCGGAATCGGCTCTCGCCTGTACGGGAACTCAGATAACCCCATCTCATGTGCTAACATCAGCTAAATGCTTCCGAGAAAAAATGTAAAATATTTTGTTTATTTTTAAAGAGTATTTATACGTAACTAAAGATCATTTAAGTAAAGTAAAAGTTAGCATCACTTTTTATAGAAAATGACCCTTTCAGCCAATATTTGAATATATTTCAGAAGCTCAAATGGTTTGGTTCTTTCTCATCGGGATGGTAACTCTTCTTATTCTCGCAGAATTATTAAAGTTGAAATGAGTGCTGAGTTTGCTATTTTGACATTGAAACCGAGGAAAGTAGACCAGGTAAATAGTTAGTCTACTTCTAAAAAACTAGAATAATATGATAAACAGAACTATTTATATTTATTGTCTATTTTGTCAAGTAATAAAATAACATAGCACTTCTGAAATCCACAAAATGAGCTGCAATGCAAAAAGAGTTAGAGCATTATGAACATTTGCGTTAATGCTTAAACTTAACTGAATGTATGTTTGTAAATATTTGTTTTATTATTTATTTATTTCTAGATTTGTCCTAGAGAAGTTGCTCGTCTTGCCCGTTTACCTTTACAGTTATCCCTTTTGGATCCCGCTTGGAGTCCCGTTAACATCGATGATCTAGAAAATAATGAAGGACAAAATTGTAGAATTAGAGGATTCGAAACTGTTCCAGGTGAGAAGCTAAACTAAAACAAGACAGAACAATAGTTAGATAAAGAATGTTTATGTAAACTAGTTAGATTTGAACACCTAGGGTGCACTGTGTTGTTTAAGCTGCAGTGTTAAAAGAGGCTTTAAAGATAGCTAGAGTTTATAATTTATAATCCTTCCTCATCGTCGTCATATCTAATTTAAAACTGTCTGTATTTGGAGTGTAGTATATAGAAACCAATAATTCCGAGAATAATTCAATAAAAGTTATCTTACTTTTATTCAGTGTAATTAAATATAAATCTTTTTACAGTCGAGGTCTTTCACGAGGAGCATTCAATTCTGACGGCCAATGTATCGCTGCTTGTTTCTAGTACAAATATAATGACATCTATAGTTCAAGAACAAAAAGGAGCTTGTTGGGTAAGAATAATATCTTATATGATTTAGATATAGTTGGTATTATTCGAATATTGTCAGTTTTAGGGAAGGCAAGCTTACTTTTGCGTTATATTTCTCTTATTATTCAACTTCAGTGCAGCATTTAAAAAGTCGCATTGTCTTTTTGACTTGAATATTTTAATCCTGAATTTGGAAATCAGAATCGTTTTGAATTATGATGTGTGGGCTTCTTGTTTGTTTTCGGTTAAGCCGAACCCCTTTGCCCCCCCCCCCTCTCAGTTAAGTCTATTAGGGACACTAAATTTAAGCAGTTCAATCTAGCAGAGCACATTCTATGCGGGAACAATGAGGACTAATAGCAAAGCAAGTCACTCGAAAACTAAGAAAACTTGTAAATGGGAAATAAAACATATAGTAGAGTCTGTATTATTAAGTGTATTTTAATAATAATAGAATGGTGGTAAATAGTTTTAAATATTGCTTAAATATTAATATAGAATATTATAACTATGCTGCTAAGAGAAGTGCTAAAAGCAGAACAATTCTGCAGGCACTTATACTTTATTTAATAATAATACAGTATCCTCTTTACCAGTAAACATATATATTTTATTTTTAGGATGATATTGGACTTCCTTTAGAAT
Source organism: Phasmarhabditis papillosa (assembly GCA_034691345.1). Taxonomy (NCBI): domain Eukaryota; kingdom Metazoa; phylum Nematoda; class Chromadorea; order Rhabditida; family Rhabditidae; genus Pellioditis; species Pellioditis papillosa. The sequence goes on along the minus strand of JAQGAV010000009.1, from coordinate 19,814 downwards.
GCGAACTCCCTGCGGGCGGTATTTGGATGCAGGTTGGAATGTTAAGTGCAATTACAAGGTCCAGGGTAAGTAACCTTGCTTTTACATATTGAAAATTATATAGTTTTTAAAGTTTAGAACATCATGTCTATTTATGTAAACCTATCTTTATATTTTCTTTTACATTTATTAAAATAAGTAAATTGATTTGTAAATATTGCTTATAAGTTTTATCAGATTCCCGTAGAATAAATATCTGAGGTGTAGAAACATTGGTTATTGAGAAAAATCTGTTTTAGACTGAAAAGGACGAATCTGAGAACCAGCTTCCTGATGAAACTGAAGTTGAAAAGAAGATTGAAGTAAAAGAAACAGAGCTACCTAGTTGTGATGTTATTGCAGTAAGTATTATCGTTGAATAACTCGCAATTAACTTCTTTTATGTCGAATACGGGGACAACCCCCCTCAATATATATTTAATATTAATACAGATGTAATAATTGAAAGTTTTCTTTTAGGGCATGAAGTTCACTCTGTTTTCTGATGATCAACTTCCACTTTTATTGCTAAAGGCGGCAAAACAAGACTTATTTGAAACATATACTAAATGTTTCTAACAGTGTAATGATAACTATTATAGTTACTATGTTGGTTTAATTAAATACGTTTAAGCAATCACTTTTATGTTGTTTATTAATTCTTTGTACTTATATTACCGAACCACAAGGGTTTCTTCTAAACCGTCGGAGAACAGCCGGATCGGGAATCGAACTCTTTTTGTTAGTTGCATATTTAGAGACAATTTCACTATAAATTGTAAAAAATATAATCGAAACCCAATAAACAACTATTTTAGTAGCTGAGTTACTCATTTCAGTGAGTAACTACGCATCTGGGTCTTCGCCTTTTATTCGATTTTATTACAATTTTATTGGAATTTAAAAACCATCTGTTGCCATTCAAAACCCCTCGTCGGGCCGCACATATTTCCACACAACATTTATTTTTTTATTTTATAATTCTAGGCGGTTTATTTAAATTAACTATGTAAATTGGACACTAAAGCAAACGGAAAACATCTATGCGTTTCGAGTAAATGTAGTGTAAGTATTTTAGAAGAAAAGTTTATTTAATAGTTAGAGAGTTATAATTTGACTTCTTTTTTATACTCCCTTTCTACATTTATAAACAGGGTGTTCCGAGACGAACATAGTTTAAAGTCCGTAGTTTTAAACAAATACACAAAATATGGGAGCTCTGAAGGCAATTTCATGAATATGTTTGGCTATAACGGAAATATAATAAGTCGAACCCAGTACTATCAAATGGATCTTATAGTGAGGCCCACAATTAACAATATACCACATTATTACTAGAAAAATATTCAATTTGAACATAAGTTATTGCTCGGACCGTCGTCGACAACCCTGTAGAATACTATAAATGCTGCGAATTCTAGAACTCGTCTTTGGTTATTCATTCTTTATAACTTTATTTAGTATAGAGGCTACATGGTGCCATGTGGCTAATACAATCGAGTTCTCCGGGTAACGAGACGGACTTTCCGAAATATTATCGATTACCGAAGTAATGATGCTAGGCGCCAGTATCCCGAGGGAGCAGTGCAGCACAAATGCTAGAGAAATTTTTTATCACCAATTTCCTGAAGAGTACTCTGGACAGCATGATGTAGATGAAAGAGAGAAAATCATTACTACTGCTACATCAATAGAGTTCGTAGCAAAAACTACACCCTGAAGGAGGTGTGGTGAATTTTGTATAAGATAATTGTAAATACAGAGATCTATTCTTTTGTTTATAACAATAAAGATAATATTTATAGTTTATTAAAGCTTACACATGTCTCACAACTGTAATTACTATTGAAACATTATATGCTAGAAAGTAGAATGTGTTTTATGTATATATTTTGTTTATAAGTGTGTATTTAGTTAGGATTTGTAATGTATATTTGATGTGTTCTAGTACCTTACTATCTCTAACCAACTGCACTCTCTTTTACTTAGAATAATCGAGTTACAGCATTCTTCTCTTACATTTATAATTAACTATTTCTCCAACAACTCGCCAATCTCACTCAATTCATATAAATTATTTATGTAATGAGGCTTAAGTTATATTTAATAATACTGATAACTTATATTAGCAAGATAGAGAAAATAAATAAACTTAATTCTGCAATTATTAAAGGTATTCAATGTATATTAGTCTGTATCAGATCTAAGTTTACAATGCAGTATGCTGGGGGACGACAGTGTTATAAAAAGGAATGCAAATTCGGTTTTCTTCAAAAGTACATTCATTTTATCTAACACCTCTCTTCAGGATACTGATCTGTAAACCTAACTCTTGGTTTAAACTATAGTTAATTAATAAAAACTGTTTATTTTTATTTATAAACTATTACAAGAACTAGTTCCATTAGCAGTTGAATATGTTCTGTGTTTTATAGCGTGGATTTTAAATAAGTGAAAGGCAAACTTTTAGAACTTCTTATAATTTAAACATAACGTTAACTATATTAGGTATACAATATTATTATCATTTACAGTTTTAAGTTGTTTAATAATACTATAATATGTGACTAGTCTTACATTCTTAAAAACGTTATTAGGTTTAAACTTATTAACAAATCAGTACTAAGAAGAGCTTCTTGTAGACTTAGCATTCCATTTCGGACCCTTCCTTTCACCCCATTCCATTGTTATTTTTACTTTTTCCATATTTTGGTTCTTTCGACTAAAAAGTGGGCGTGTCGCTAGCGTTCTTGTTCCCCTATTTTTCCACTGCAAACTATGTAATTAGCAGAATTCAAAGCCGCAGCCACTCAGTAATTCTAAAACTATTAATTTTACACACAAATATGTTTATTAGTATAGATAAGTATATAACTTAGCTATTTTAGTACAAACTTTACTCTTATTATTATTATTTGTGATTTTCCAATGTGTTTGCCTCGTGAGCAGCTGCCTCTTGCCACTCGGTCCCCATTCCCAACATCAATCAATTCCCAAAATCTCAGTTTTAGTCTTATTTTTATTGTAATTTCTTATTTAAATTATTAAAGTTATTAGTTTTATTGTTGTTAATGCACATGTTTGGTTATTTAAGAATATCCACAATCTTGTAGCGGTGTTCATATAAAGTAACCACATTATATTGAACATAGATGTAGTACTAGGATAAGAAGTTTCTCTATCACAGTAGTATCTTACTAAAGGTTATATAAGGTTACTTTATTGGAAAACTTAGACTAGTTACGCAGTTAATATATGTCAATGTTTTATAAATATATGAAGGTATATTTGATTTGTTAATAGTATTTTATTTACTGTACATCTCGTGGGCACAGAACTTACGCAATTCATTATTTTAACATAGGTTGGCTTTTTTCTAACATGCAATCTCTGGGTGATAATAATCACTTTAAAAGTGTATAAAGCAGAAACAACTTACATATGAATTATATGAAGAATAACTTTATGCACTCCTTTTTTGCAATGTCCTATCTTTTCTCAATAGATCATTATAATTTAGTAAAAACAAGAAAAGCTTTTTCATGATACTATCCCTCGAAATTAAACTAGGCAGAGTTATATTCTAGTATTATGTTACTTTCTTGTATTGTTTTAATTCTTGTAATTGAGGCCATCTAGTTATATCTGCGTAGATTAAGGAAATAAAAGTAGTTCTAGTCGACTACTTTTCCCTTATCCTAAAAGTGTCAGATTCAGTTATTGAGAGTATCGCATTTCCAGTTAGAAAACCGGGAAATAAGCCTTTAAAATGAGAGCAAATACGAGAAGAAAAGCCGTGCGAAGCCATTTAAAAGCAGTGTGAAATAGATATATATTGCGCTAATTCATCAAATAAATCACAGCCATAAACTCATAGAAAAAAGTATAAAAATATTATAGAAAAATATTGTTTGTAAGTATAAACTAAATCTATTTATACCGCAAACTATCATGTTTTCTGAACAAATGCAAAGAATAATTAGTTTGAGAATAGTAAATTATAATACAATCAACAGAATACCAGACCAAGCTAAATATAAAACTTCTCTCTAGTAACGATTGCTAGAAAGAATAGTCTTAGTTTAGAATAATAGTATGTTATATCTTGTTATTTCTTAATTTGTAGTCCACTCTTAATAAAAAGAAAATAGCTGTGTCGTTTCTATATCACCTAACATACCTTAAAATAGGAGTATGCTATAACTTATCTAAATCTTATTGTATTTAAATTATGAAAACTATAATTAAAAGTTTTATTAAGATGGGCTATTAAATACCTCTATATCTTTTTCATTCAATATGTACTTTTCAAAGCAAACACTTCATTTCAACTAACCTAAATATATAATTATAGAGTACTTACTATTACTTATCTATTTCCTATGAATATCTTATTCATTTTCTTTATAAACTACAATTATTTTCCCTTCATAAGTTGTGGGTTCTTTTGGTTAAAGTAGCTGGCAGCAGTGCATGGCCTCCATTCACTCATTTTCTACACGGGTGGCATTATTGCTCGCGGTGGCCTAAACAAGCTTCCCTTTAACAAAACAATGCTTACATTCCACCTTTATATACAAAATTGTATTATTTATGTATTATAAATTAATATATATAGTTAGTGCCGTAATAGTATTTGCGTATTTTTTCAAGCAGTTGATTCTCTAGTGAAAATCCAATATCGAGGAAAGAACTATCGTTCTTTAACTAATATGATAACATACTTTCTAGTATCACATTGTTTTATATTTTGAAACGTTTTTCTTTTCATATATTTTGCTAAAAACCCATAGATAAAAAGAAATGCTTGTCTTACCGATAGTTAACTGACTGAAGCCTTTACTTGATTTCTGAACTGCTGTCTTTCAGGAAAAACAAGACGGAAAACCGACTCTTTTGCTATATTTCTTACCATAACACTAGAAAAATTATGTATGGAGTAATAATTCAGGAACTCTCCACAGGTTTCTAGATAAACATGTAAGAACTGAAAAGAAATCGCATAGGTTTTATTTGCCGTAATACAGTTTACAAGAATTCTTATTTGTAACGTTAGGTTTGTTCGATTTTTAAATGAAGTAAACAGAAAACCTATATAACTATTCATGTAAAGAGTAATAAAAACAAAGTACGTTTTAGAAGTAATTCTAGTATTCGTTATTGTTCGTTATTGTTATTGTTTTTATACTAAACTAAATAACTAAATAACTACTATCTTTATATGTCTTAATTGTGCGTCTCTTAATAATAGAATTGTGTTGTAATTGAATTCGTTATGGTGAATGGAAGACTAGTCTCAACTTAAATCGATAAAGTCTAAAACTCTTTTAGAAATGTTAAGCCTCCTTTAATTTACTACTTTTTACATTCTTTCTTAATATTAGGTCTGTTTTTAGTTTATATGTTACATTCTATATTCTATTTTTATATGTTATTCTGTTTAATTGAACGAGAGAATTGTATTTTCTCAGTTGTTACTCAGATTATTCTTAAAACAAAGAAATATACCACAGATAATCAGGTGTTTGCCAGAAATGAACTTGAAGTTTAACTAGAAACTTATTTTATTTATTAGGCATTTATTCTAATACAACATTAGCATGACATATATGGACTTTGGTTTGCTTTGAGTATAGAACTTTGAAAACTTGATTGGAGTCATTTTTAAAGTTTGGTGAATTACAAATAATTATGAAAGTTAAATATAGTCATAATCTTTATGGTTACCTTCATGTTTATTGCTAATTATTCAGGATAGATGTGCAGAAGACTCAATAATTATAAGACTGCAGGGTCTAGCTTCTAAATACTTTCCCGCTCTTCAAAAACAAATATTTTCTTTTTTCTTTACTGTGTTTTTCTTAACCGCTTCTTTTATTTTAATTGGACCGGCATTAATCGTCGAGTATTTCTTGTTTACTAAACGAAAAACTCACAACACCGACCCGCCCACCTCATATCGAGCATTTTAGTATGATTTATAAAGATTTACTATCTTATAGTTCTATATTCAAGGTGTTGAGCAATCTAATAAGCAATTCTATTCTACCAAGCTAAGATTTGAGGTTTAAACTGAAATATAATAATATTTCTAATGTTTTTATGAGACTATATCTTCTAGAAGTCTACCGTTATGCTTGTTAGCTATACTACTCTAGACTTCCTGTATAATATTTGTCTCTATCTTAAAAGTCTTATATTCACTTGTAAATTTGTTTAATCCTTTGAAAGAAGTTTGTTTTGATTCCTTTCTTATTTAATTATTCCTTCAATAAAACGGAAGGAACTACTGGCCCGAAAGCCGACGCTGTCCCTTTCCACTATAAATTGTAATACAACTCTAGTCGGACGAATATTCTATATTTTCTAATATTAATGTTAATCCTTTTTTATAGAGAAAAGATTATTATTTTGCATAGAAACGACAGAAAATAACGCAGCCGAACAGAGGATTCCCTTTTTATGCGGATGGCAAATATTTTATAACAGTTAACACTTGTATTGATTGCTAAGTATGATAGCTCGATGTTGTATACAGTTTAATGTAACATTAGTTTATAAAAAGAGCTTTAGTCTTTCTATCTACTCTTAAAAAAGCCTATATTGAAAGAAAGAAATACTCGGTTTACTGAAAGTGTCCAATCGCAGTCGAATATAATTTCGTTTTATTTAATATTTTTATATTTGACCAAAGAATAGTTTTTGTAATTTAGTTTGTTTTCTTATTTACTAGTATTACCTATTTCTATATTGTTCCTATTTCAGTTTACTCCTATAACTAACAATGATGCATCCCCCTCCAGAACTTCCTCGCAAGACCGCCAGTGGACGGAGTCCTTTAACAAGGATTGTAGATAGTAAGAAGAAGATACCAAATAATAAACTAAACTATGAAGCAAAGCTTCTTAATTCTCTCAGTTAGACATTATAAAACGGCTCACTTAGAACAAAATGTTAAACATGATTATAATTTATAACGTAAAACAATTTTATAGTCAATTGATCATTATTAAACCTATATTATTATATATTTTAGCTAATCAGATAGTAGAATTCACAGTTTGTGGTTGGATTTTAACTATTTGTTCGTATATTCTGATGGCCGTTACTCTACCTATATCCGCCTGCTTTTTCATTAAAGTTAGTTTAAACACTTTATTTAGTAAGAATATTGACAGCAAACTAGCAACACTATTGCAGAAATAACAAACATCAACACATAAAAGAAATACAAATAGTATGGGTTTTTGAAGTTTAAAAAGTAACAAAAAGTTTTATTATTAGAAGTCCTTTAACTCTTTGAATACACTATTGCTAACGAGTTTTTAATGTTTTATTGCAGGTGGTACAAGAGTATGAGAGAGCCGTCATATTCAGATTAGGAAGACTTATGCCCGGTGGGGCCAGAGGTCCAGGTAACCATTATTTATGTTTTGGAAATCAATACAAATTATTTTCAAATTTAGTATTTTAATTCTCTGTAAGAATCAGGAATGTTCCTGCCGAAACTGTCAGAACCCATAAATCAAATAAGTTGACAATACGTTATACTCGTTTTCGTAAGAGACTTTTTACCTAAATCGGCGTTTATATAATTTGTTTACTCAATGCTCTTTAACCATTTAATTCGGCTTTAGTTGGCAAATATTAATAAATAATTCCGTCTTTTTAGGAATATTCTTCATTATACCCTGCATTGACTCGTATAAAAAAATTGACTTGCGAGTTGTTTCCTTTGATGTACCGCCCCAGGAGGTAAAAACACACTTAAACTGCGAATTACAAGAATCCAAAGAGAAAATTTTCAGTGGTGTAAAAGTTTTTTAACGATTAAATATGTAAGTTTCTTTTAAAAGGTCGGGAGCATAAAGTAAAAGAAAGTTTTCAGGAGAATGAAATGGTTTTCAATTCCTTTCTCTAAAAAGTGTAAAATGCTGTTAATTTTAGATATTATCAAAAGATTCAGTAACAGTTGCTGTGGATGCCGTTGTCTACTTCAGAATATCAAATGCTACAATTTCAGTAAGTTAATAAGATAATCTGTTTTAATTAAGACTTAAGGTAACAAACGTAGAAGATGCTTCTCGTTCTACTAAATTACTTGCACAGACTACTTTAAGAAACATTCTAGGAACAAGAACTCTTGCAGAAATGCTAAGTGATAGAGAGAATATTAGTCACCAAATGCAGGTATAAATTAAGTTTATAAAGATAAGCTGTCCATTATATTTAGTTTATTTTTATTGTATCTTCATGTGTGAAGGGGGGAATTTATTTGCAAGCTCTCGAAGGAAACAATATATATCTACCATATACATATAATAACAAATTATTCAAATTATGGTTTTAAATTATATATGAATGGAATCATCTACTGTTAAAACATTAACCGTAGCTGATCATATATTATTTACTTTCTGTTTAGAGTACTCTGGATGAGGCAACTGATCCTTGGGGAGTGAAGGTAGAGAGGGTAGAAGTAAAGGATGTCAGACTACCACTTCAATTACAAAGAGCTATGGCTGCTGAAGCTGAAGCTACTAGAGAAGCCGGAGCTAAAGTTAGTTAAGAACAAACATACTTTCTTATACAGCTAAGTGTCTCTTTAAAGAGTAATATATATTTCGAGTTATTAACCATTTGTCAAAGCCCGCTTGAGGCATATGTACCGTAGTTGTTAAAAAATAAACTTTGCTAAAAACGCATGATGCCCAATGAGACAAATAGGCTCCTTATTTGATGAATTCATATGTTTTTTTGTTTATTATTTTTAATTAATAATAACAATAAAATAAGTGTAATATACAAATACTTTTATTGCAGGTAATTGCTGCAGAAGGTGAACAAAAGGCTTCAAAAGCACTCAGAGATGCGGCCGATGTTGTGAGTTTACATCTTTTTATTAAAATAAATCTATTTTATTTAGATTGCTTCTAGCCCTTGTGCTATCCAGTTGAGGTATCTACAGACTTTAAATTCTATCAGGTAATATTTATATTATAATTATTGTCTGAAAATAAACAAAGTTTAAAACTATTATTTCATTTTCACCATACTGTATTTTTGGGGCATTCAATAGACTTTTGTAAGTGTGACCTGCGTGTAATTAAAAGGATGTAGTTGTTATTTGATTTGTGCTGCATATTGTTATTTAGAAGATTCTTGTTATTCTTTATAAAATAATAAACTCCATTTTAGTGCGGAGAAGAATTCCACAATCATATTTCCATTCCCCATCGAGCTTATCCAGAATTTTTTCAAGCCATTGCCGGACCGAGAAACGTGAGAAAATTAACAAATTACTTGGACGGATTAGTTTTTTTTAATGTGCAGTCTAACTTTCGGAGTGTAAGATACAAATATACTATGCAAAGGTAACCAGCGTACTCACAACGCTTCATAGCTACGTTTAGTAATAGAGACATATCATTTCAAATAGAAAGTTAATCAATCATTTTCAAGTCCACAAAACCTATTGCATTTTATGAAAATAGTATATTCTTACTTGAAACTATCTGATATTCCTTTTATTTTTAGGAAACCATTCGACAAGAAGATAAGTTAACAACTTATAGTTTTATGTATATTTATTGTTTCTTAATAATAAACTATGTTTACCACCCGAAATAAGGTCTTCTATAGCCGCCTCCCATACCATAAGAAGGTCTGCTGTACGAATTCATCATGGGTGGTCCGTAATTATTCATTGGTGGTGGTCCATATGATGACCCTCCCGTTCTGTAGTTATCCATTGGAGGTCCATAGGAAGATCCGCCGGTTCTATAATTATCCACAATTGGTTCTGGAGCTGGTTCTGGAGCTGGTTCTGGAGCTGGTTCTGGAGCTGGTTCAGGCTCCGGCTGTGGCTCCGGCTGTGGCTCCGGCTGTGGTTCAGGCTCTGGATGAGGTTCTGGTACTGGCTCCGGCATTGGTGGAGCAATGTATGGAGCAGGAGTTGGCTCTGGTAGTGGAGGAGGCATGTAATTGTTGACAGGCGGTTGGTAACTGTTAGGTGGAGCGCCGTATGAAGATGGGGCGCGATAGCCGTAGCCACTGAAAAAATTATTAACTAAGGTTGTTTAGCTAATCTGATATATTATTCTTCTTTTAAAACCGTGAATTTAAATATAATAGATGCATGAATAGATTTCAAGCCCTAATCAGCTCTATGAACAAAATAACTAAACATCGAACAACTTTTCAAGTTTTTTGAATCTAGCAAACTTTGTACTTTCATAGTATACTATAATATAAATGCTTAGTGTTTTCTTAATTAGCTTTCTATTATAATTTCGCTCTTTTCTCGTAATAAACATTTATAAATTCAAAGACAACTAACCCGCTATATGCCAGTCCGAATAACGAACAGAGTAGTAAAAATTTCATGTTAATCTAAAAAGAAATAATTAAATACAAGTTATACAATGGAAAGAAATTTCTAAAGGAAGCTTCAGTGGAATAGTAATAAGTTGATAGTTGGGTACACCTTTCCTTAGAAAGAATGATAGAATGAATGTAAACTTGTCAGTGTACTATCTTTTATATAAGAGAAATGATTTAAAAAGTGATTAGAAAAAGCGGTAATTGGCGGATACGCAGACTGTTAATACCGCTGCCTTTGTTGTAACTTTGCTGCCCACAAAATAAAGAGAAATTAACCGAATTCATTAGGTTTAAAGCAAGTCAATAGAACAAAGAAATATTGATCCAGTGAGTAAAGTGTAATGTCATAGTTTAGCTTACAATAAAGCAATAAACATAATAAACAATGAATGACTAATTCTTGGTCTTGTAGGGAAATGACTACCTACTCTCCAGTATCTAGTTTAAAACTAAATAAATTCATCAGAATACATAATTTGAGATGTATAGAAAGAATATTAGAATAGCAAACATAAGGTTACTTGTAAATACGGTCTGTCAAAGCAGTAAAAGGAACTCTGCTCCTTTTAGAATAGTTCGTTTATGGAGATAAGTGATTGAAATTCTTCGAAGCAAAAACTTGCGCGCGTAGTTTTTAGAAAACTGTTTCGAATAGAAAACAAAAAACCATTGATTAACAAAATAAACCGGGTTTTGTGCATCAAGATTTAGTCATTTGAAGTCCCAGTACCTTGAGCCGTGCAAGCTTGCTTTTCAACTTAGGAAACAAACTTATAAGCCGAACCCGATCTTTTCTGTGTTTATTTTTTCAATATCGGCAAATCTACTCTGATAAAAGAAATCTATTATTGTTTTAAAAACTAAGGACTGTGATTGCAGTTTTTTTCTCCATCCTTATATTTGATATTGTATAACTTTCTTACATTATTTTATTTGTTATGCATTTTCCAATTCACTTCATTTTCACAATTATCTCGCCTTCGACCTTCTTTTCCGACCTTTAGGAATGGCGTCGCCGTTAGAAACTCCTAGGCACAGATAATTGTTTTGTGTTTTCGAGATTCGACTTTTTTTCCATATTTTTTGTTGAGCATACAACAGATAACCTACATATTTGCTTGTAATTAACTGTGAATAAGATAGTCAGTCAACGATTCTCTAACGGTTTTGGTATTAGGTACTTTAGAATTCTAACATAATTAGAAGCCTATTGCACTTCCTGGTTTCACTTGTACAACTATATATTATTAAACACTAAAATAAACAAATACATCGTGATGTAACATATATTATTTATGTCAAGTGGGCCCGGCCTTCCGTATAATAGTTATGCTTTCACTTGTATAGACTTAGCTCTTTGCATACTGTGTTTTACTACTGCTAGATGGACTACTGTGGTTTACAATATGTACAGCATTTCTTATAACTAACATCCATCTTGAGTAACACAACCAATCTAATATCCTAAAATAGATCATTTACTTTTATTTGAAAGGTTATCTAGCTTAAGTTAGTTTATAGTATTGTTCCTTATATTATAATAATTCTATCTAATTCGCTTCTTATATGTTAAAAAGGGTACTTGTTTGCCTAAGTATCTTTGTACCGAGAGAATTCTAATAATTATAGTCTCTTTTTAGACTACAGGTAACATCTGTTTTCCATATAAATTCGCCTTCTAACAATCATTTTCACCTATTTTGTTAGCGTTTTTGGTAACGCCACCTGGCTCCATTACAGTAAACGATTTAGCCCAGCTCGTTACTGTAGAAATAAAAATGAAAAAGCAGCAAATAGTTACCATAGAGGTTTAATCCATAAAACCATAAATGTTCTACCATCTTTGAATATATTCGGGATGCCCCCCCCCCCAACCATATTTACCTAAAAGTCTAATTATTCTAATTATTTTGTAGTAATTAGAGGTCATTTACACTCATAGACTGTAACCGCCTTACAACAAAAACTATACAGAAAATTGTCTATAACATTATTAGGATTTCTTGTTTATTCTACCGCATTGTATATACAAAAACTCTAATATAACAAAGATTTCTCTATTTTCTTAAATAACCTTTGTAGTTATTTATTGCACTTTCTTCATGGCCCTGTTAAGTATATAGTAATTTTGGCCATGATAGAACACTGGTTTTCTCAACTGAAACATAAGTAATTAAATCTTTGTAGTTAGAAGTTACGGATTGTTACCTACGCCAATGACAAAGCAATTTTTGGTCTAAGAGTTGTTTCGAACTTATTTTACAAAGATTTTAGCTTGACGTAAGACGTAAAAAACCGAATCCTACTAAAAAAGGGCTGAATCTGTCTTTTCGGAGTGCCGTTCGCTCGATTTCTCTACTGTCTCTGGTTTAGCGCGGTATTGAATCCCTTCAAGGTCTATGTCATTATGTATTTTGAAATTGTTACAATACCCTTCGAATATGCATATCCCCCTACCGCAAACAATACTAAAACTAACCAACCGTTTCCGTTATAAATAATTTTATTAAACACCAACGCATTTATGTTATTGCGATCTTGGGTGTTTCTTTAGTCTCTTTCTTACATATCTTTTTATTCCGCAGTCTATTTTCTAAAGTTAAAACTATTTCATAAAGTTTTAATTCATTTTATTAATAATGCTTTACTTATTAATAATGCTTTACTTATTCGCAACTTGCTTCCGAGTAGTCGGTATTATCATTAGAAACTACCTCTCTTCTGAAGTTTTTTACTTAAAATATAAATACCTTTTATGCTATCTATATAATACAGTTAGTTGAGCTTTTCTCCTTTTTCTTCTCGAATATACTTCTTTTTTGCTAAAAGATGGGATAATTGTAGTAGAAAATGACATTTCAAGGGCAAAAACTGACGATTTACAAAATATTCGAAAATGAGGAGAGAATCCTTGTAGACAGATAGCTGGTAAGACTTATAGCAACAAATTGTATTATGTCGGTCTGGTTATTGAGATTATCTTTATAATTTAAATACTTTGCCATGTTGCTTTACATTTTGTGCGTACTTGCTTCAATCCTAAATAAGTTAAGCGACAGTAATATAGGTTTTGTGTAAAAAACCAAAGATAATTTACCGATTGAGAAGGAATTATTTTAGTAATCTTATAAGGCAGTTACTCAATAGGATAAAGTATATGTCATTCTAGGTTTTCAACTATCCCGCTTTGGAATATGTTGAATAACTACGAGATCATTTGAAGCCGGATTATTTTTCAACATCGTAATATTACTATTGTTTATATAGTATATCTTACTTTTATTTACTTAACATAATTGTTCCTTTGTATCATCTTTATTTAACTTGTAATATAAGACTCGAAAACTATTGTCTTATTAGAGTACTATATATACCATACAAATCGACGCTTATAAGATTATAACACCGCCAAACACAAATAAATTAAACCTATACTTTTACAACGAAACGGTCGCTTTTAAGGTTACATTTATATAATGGAACGCTCTAAGAAGACTTGATATATTACCAAAGACAGGATGATTCTTTTTCTAATCTATTTTTACAGAACTGACTAGAACTAGCTTATTCCTCATGGTGTAGCTTACAAATACTTTGCTTGCGGTTAATTTTCGTATTAACTTCATTTCCGCACTATTCTTCTACTTCAATGACTTTACATACAAAAATACTCACTTTCACCATCGCTAGCAATACGTAATATGAATTAAATTTTTAGTTTTATTAGTGAATTCCTACAATAATAATACTTTAAATAACTGTTAGAAATAAACCGATGTACATCAGTTTGGGTTCGAAAAGAAAAATAGCTGAAAAAGTTGTCAAACAGTTTCTATTCGATGTACATCTGGTTATATTCTAACAGTTTTTAGGACGCGGTGTTTTAAGAGCATTAACTTGTCAGTAGTCTAAACCTCATTAGATAAAAAGGTTTATAATTCCCGTTCTAAAACTTATCTTGTAAACATAAAACTTCAATTTTTCTTTTATAAAACTTGTTATCCCTAAAACCTTATTAAATTCCAACTTGGATCTCACTTCTCTACCAACTTTGTAAAATACAATATAGTCTTTCATCTATTGATCTTATTCGCACTAAATTATATGTTTATTTCCTCAAATCGCAGAATGCAGTGGTTTTCTTTGTGTTTTTGACCTATTTAGTCCTAAAAAGCAGGCGACCTCCGGGGTTGAAATGGACTTTGTATATTCAATTTACAAGTACACCAATTACTACTTGGCGCACACTACTTTTTAAGTCTTCACGGAAATTCAAAGTTGACTTTTTCAGATTTCAAATGCTACTAATTCTAGCGGTCTTTGGATTAATACAGGTATGCTTGACCAATTTATTAAATATCCAGTAAAAACTGTTGCAACGGTAAAGTATTTTACAAAAAACGAAACTTTCATGAGAGAAAATTTTTTTAAAGATTTTTCTTTCTGTTTAGGCTGTTTTGGGCGTTAATTTTATGGATAATGAAATAATTGGACAGCCAGAGATTCTTTGTAATGCCGATACTATCGATATGCAATTCAAGACGAGAAGACCTTTTACAGGTTTGTTTCTTTAGAAGTGGACCAGACGCTACTACCTTCCCAAAAATAGGGCTAGGATTTTTGAAATTTAGTTCAACAGCCGAGCCTACCCAGGCCAAAAAGTCGATCGCCCAATGATATTGATATTCAGGCAAAGTGTTCGTAAAAGGCAACTACAACCGTCCGGAGTGTCGTGTTGACTACGGTATTAGAAGTGCCGATGGGCGGCCCGTAGGGGGAATCAGACTTAATCATGGAGCATGTAATATGGATAGACAGAGAATGGTTAGTGAAGTAATATACTTAATCTTTTTATATTAATAAAAAACTGTCATCATTAGCTAACAACCAATAGACAATGAAAGCTTTTGTCTTAAATCACGGTTCCATTTTTTATTTCTTAAATACATGTATAGTAGCTTCAAAAATACTCAACTTTAGATTACTCCGGACGGTATGCTCTTCTCAACTGTACTTATTATAAGTTTCCATCCGGTAAATATTCCTTCTTACGGAATTATAATGCAATATTTTTAGTTGTTTCTTACAAAAATGGACAAAGCCTATAATATAAAGTGTATGTATAGGGAGATAGCCAGGACAGTACAGGCTAACATTGATGTAGAGTAAGCAACTTCATCATTATATAAACCACAAAATGCATAAATCACTAATTTCGCATAAAGCCTTTCCAAAAGTTTTCAAAGCTTAAATAGTAGTGAATGGGATTTTACAACCTGCAAATTATGCATTGCTTTAGTATATTATCTTAAAATAATCAAAAATATATGTTTATGTCTTTTACTTATAATGTTTATTCTCTAAAAAGACTATATAAATAATGTTTTTAGCGGTCTACAGACAGAAACAGTTGAGTCTGATATTCCGATGCCACAATGTGAATATACAATAAGAAAGGATTCTCTTGATGGAGAAATATTAAAATATGCACAAGTAGGAGACCAAGTTGTACACAGATGGCAGTGTAATTCAAGTTAGTTACGATTATTTTAATAAAGAATAGTCTTTTAGACATTACAATTAAATAAAACAATAAATATTTATTAATATATTTATCATTTCTAGATGAATACGGTGTTCTTGTACATAGTTGTTATGTGGAAGATGGTCAAGGAGAAAAACAGGAGATTATTGATGAAAATGGGTAAGAATTTAGTTATGATAAAGCTTTTAACGAAGTTAACAAGTATAGTATTTAACTGGACAAAACCACATCGAGTTAAATGAAACGAATGTTGTATTACAGTTGTCATACCGATCGACTTCTGTTAGGAGATCCCACCTACGTAGAAAACCTCAACATGGCCTACAGAGAATCTTTTGTTTTTAAGTTTGCCGATAGAATTTCTGTTAGATTTCAATGTGAAATCCGTTTATGTTTAAAGGAAGATGGTGGTTGTGAGGGTGTTACGGTATGTTTAGCATTAGAGCAGATAAACTATAATAGAGCGTATTTAGCCACCAATTTGTAATGAAAACAACATTATTGCGAGAAGTTTCGATAATTCACTAAATACAACGGTTAGTTATTTATATACAACAATAAAAAGTTGTATTCATATTAACAACATGTTTCTGATTATTCTCTCTCACTTACTAGTTAGACATATCTAACTCTAGTTTTTATCTAATTAATTAATATCTTTAGTAATTTAATGTTTTGAACACTTGATAAGAAGTTTAAGGAATTAAAAACTTTTTTAAATTTGTGTCTTCTTAAGAATCGGTCAAGAAGATCTACTGTTGAAAAAGACGGTGACTTAATTTCGCAAACTCTCTATGTTCTTGATTCGGAAGATGCGGAAGGCAAGGGAAAGGGTATGTCTATAGTATTTTACTTAGCTTATTGAAGAAGTAGAACTTTTAATGTAATGTAAAGTGATCAAGATAGTTTTTAACACAGCACAATCAAAAACTACGGGATTTTTATCATTCCAATTAGTCCCGTATTTTTTAAATTAAAAGTATGACAAAATTATTTAGGAGATTCCCTTGCAGTGCACAAGAAGCTATGCCTGTCGCCTTCTATTTTCCTACCTATATTTTTACTCTTCTTCGTATTTTTACTAGCATTGACTTCTTTAGTTTGTATGTTCATCCGAAGAAGCTTCAAGTAAGTACAACAACACATCAATTATTATAACAAACATTATTAAAACTTTAAATACCCTTTTTATATAGCATAATGTACCGTAAAAGCTAGAAACAATTGTTAGAATAAGTTGCTCTAATTCAATGGAACAACTGGATCATAAAAAAATGACGAATCCTTTGAATATCAAAAAAATATATTTATTCTGGAAAGGTTTAGAAGAAGAAAAAAACTGTTTAAAAGTATGAAATATGAAACTTTCTACTTGGAAACAATGGATTATTTATTCTTGGGTTTATAATGGTGATAATTTAGCCAAAAGCCTAGCGAACTACAAATACGTAAGAATGTATATTTCTGATTGTTGTTAATAAGATGTTTCTCACAATAATTAGCTTTATACTATCAATTCGACAACGGGATTATACTATTTCTATTCACTGCCCTTGCATTCATATATGATTATTATTTTGTCACGACCAACTATACTTTTGGACCTATTTGTCAGGAATATTAACCTTTTTAATAAAGAATATTATTATATTTAATTTTACATTGTCCTAACTTACTTAGTATTTACAACTCGAAAATTATAGAGTTACAGTTTATATTCGTCTAGTAGCATAATAAGGAGTCTATCTTGCTATCTAAGGCCCCCAGTCCACTGCCATACTTACACAAACCACGTCTTACAATTATTAGTTAATAATTATAAAAAAGATAAACATTTATTCATAAAGTGGTGCTGTGGACTCTCGTTATTTTATATATCTTCGAATCCTTGAATATAGAGCTTATTAACCTTAGTTTACCTTTCCACATAGTACGAACTACATAAACTAGCATAATATTAACAGCAACCAAATGGATGTTTGCTGTTATACGAAGAATAAAATATAAAAGTTCTATAAGATAATAAAAGAACTATGAATATAGTTAATTGTCAATGTTTTATAACTTAAGTAAGTAATATGTTTTATGAGGTTGAGAACTACAAGATCTTTTTCAAATGTGACTACTTAATCCTGGTGATATAAAATGGTAAGACTCAATTGATCGTGAAGCGAGTTTCACCAGAATCTCCTATTTCTAAACTTTCATACCTAACCGTTCACTTTTCAGTTGTTTATACCGTTTTGTGTATTCATATGTTCATTTATTGTACATACCTTTGTTTTCATAATCAATATGAGGAGTTACCATAAAACCGATTGCCGTACAAGAAAGAGGCAGAAAAGCCTATAAACAAGAGAATCAAGTATTATTATAGACTATTTTATATGATACAAACACTCTGTTAAATATTTAAATGAAGAATTTATTTATAATGGTTTTATATTGGTAATGACATGAACAAGCTATTGCGGAATGTCTTTAGTTTAAAGACAGTGTTTTATTTACAAAGAGTGTTATTTTAAAAGACCTACCACAATGGATATTAATTTAATCCCTTTCATTTGTCGTTTCTTAGTTATTGCTGATCTGTTTTTTTGTTTTAATAGACAATATATTGCATGTAAAAGAAACACAAAAAATGTTGTAAACACGGTTGCATAGAGTAGAGGTTTGCGTATTTTCTGGTTGAAGAATCCCTATAAGAAACAATCAAAATAAATAAAAACATTTGTTAAGAGAAATATAATGTGTATTTCTTATTGTTAGACAAAAGTTAACAAGTAGAATATGTAAAAGACGTTATGATAAAGTGTGCAAGCGTATAATGAACCCAAGAAAGCCTATTCGAATAACTGAAAAAAAAAGTTGTCCTTATAACAGAAATAAAAGTATAATGCTATTATGACCACCATAAAAGAATATTAAAAGTAAATCAAAGCTAAAGAAAAGCAAAGATACAACTAACCCCGAATGATATATAGTAAAAGTAAAAGGAGATCATTGACATACCTAAAATAAGGATTATTACTCGAATGCACATGATAAACAAGGTTATTTAGTGCAGTCAGGAACCTCCTAGTGTTGTTAAATGAACTTACAAACAAGATATAAAGCTCCAATAACAATTTTAATATTGTCTTCCTTTACTTTCATAATAGAGTCATGAGGTAAAATAGTCTGATAAAGGATTATAAACATGGTGAAATAAGATAATGCAGCCAGAACCCAAACAACATAGTCCAAGTACTATAAATAGAAAGATATTTGAACTAAATATAAGTCTATTTTAGTAAAACTTTTGTATTAAACAGTTGTGCACCAACAACATTAGTTTTTTCAATTTATTTTTTATTCGATTTAACTTTACAATAATATGTTCTTTGTTTTGTTTCTTTACCTGAAGGTCCTGATCACGTACTCCTAATATTAGTGAGAGTACCCCTATGTGACGTCTTTCCATTCCTTTTAACTTATGTTCTGCCGATAGAAACAGATAGTTCATCCATGTTATAACATTTGTTATCTAGAAGTTACTCAAATAACTTGTATAGTCTGTCTTCAAACCCACGGTCCGCGCCGTTTCAGAGATGGGCAGCGGGCGCGTAAAATAATTAATTCATCGCTGGGGACTACACCAAAACAGAACCGGCGAAAACAGAACTGCCCAAAACAGAACCGGCCAAAAGAGAACTGCCCAAAACAGAACTGCTAACCAAATGAAACAATCCCATTTCTTTTTTGCACATATTTTTAATATTATCCTACAGTGTTTATTGAGTGGAAATAACAAAAAACAATGACAATTTCGGAGAAAACAATAAAAAAACAACGCATCGGAGCGCGGGCGTAGTTCTGTTTTGGGCAG
>JAQGAV010000008.1:0-84849 GCA_034691345.1 Phasmarhabditis papillosa | reverse complement strand
ATTATATATATATATATATATATATATATATATATATATATATATATATATATATTTATATATTTGTGTTTTCTATCAAAGCTTACATCTTTGAGATAGCTATTAATATCTACTTACGGTAACTGTTTGGGGTTACAATTGTGGTTACAGAGGGTGCAAGTAGAAGGCATCTTGCGGTTCGCGCAACTTACTCAATGTTTAGTTCGTCCATGGTCTTGCGCTGCTGACTTTGAGCTGATAAGGGCGGAGCGACACGATTCTGTAACAAACCGACTAAACGGGACAACATAAAACCATTTTATACAACCTGTCCAAAAAGCTGCGCAACAAATCACTTCATTTTGATACGGTACTGCCAGAGGGCGGAACAACGTCATTTTACAATTAATGTAAACGGTTTTTGTAGATTTTTATGGGAGTTACAAAAGCCTTTTTATCTTTATTTTAATATACAGTAACCCTTACCCGGTTATGATTTATTCGGTCTAAGGACGTCATTGAATGAGTGTGGCGAAACCTGAAATGTGAGAAATTGGGTTTACCACTTTTCGATAACTCGGAATTCGGGTTTGAGGGAATAAAAATGTTAAGGGGATGACCACAAGTATGCTAACACATGATAATATATTCATTCAATGTCTAAGTATATCCATGCAGAGGTTGCCATTTATCTTAGAACCTACAGTACACAAGTGTAAATACAATATGCCTAAGAATTACTTCTATCGATATATGTGAGAAGTATAATATGAGAATACTGTAGGTTTAAGACAGTTTAGACTAAATGGCTTCTCTTTTTGCTCTAGTTCCGTGTAAGGACAATTTTAAAAGATGTTATGATTTATAAATTAGATGCGCAGGCGCGACACAAAGTGAGGCTAATAAATGTTCTCAAACGATGTTTGAGCATTCACCTGCTCGAGAAAGTGTGGACCACATAGACAATTTATATATTTTTTTATTTATTAAATTTAAAAGGTTTAAAACATGTTTATAAAAGCGCGAAATAATTTTAGAACGGTAATAAAATGCTTGAGACAAAGAATTGTTGCTATTGGACCGTTGTTCTTAAATGCTGACACATTCCTCACTCGAATCAAACTTGCAAATCGTTAAAATAACCACCCCATAAATACAATATTTGTAAAACAATTAGTTTCGAACTCTTTGATGGGCATTGCAGAAAAGGTTCAGGGGAATTTCCAACTTTACTGAAAAACGTTCAAATGACTGAAAAATGTGCGTTTGCTTTTCTAAATTTATAGCTACAGTGTGACAAAGACATTGAAAGATATTGTAGCGACTGCAATATAACTCTCACGCGACCCATAGCTGTTTGGTTTTGCGCTTCTGTGATTTTCAAAATTTGGTCTGTGCAAAAAGTTTCTCGAGTTCAAAAGTTCTTTTCATATAGTTTCACAAAAAGGATTCTGTACTGGAACGATCCATCATCTTGAAAAGACTAACATAATTCCGCAGTTAAAAATAAAAGGGAACTGCAAACCACCAGAAACAAATGCAACATTGTCGAAGTAAAGAATGATCTTTGAATATCAAAGTTTCTATGAACTGTTAATGAGGGCAGAATTTCCGGTTAATGTCTGGGGTTATTTAATTTTGTGGATTAAATAATGTGAGTAAACAGATTGAACGGCACACGCGAGAAGAGTCCTCTGCTCGGTTGAACCCGGTCGGTATTGGGTGCAAACTTACAGTGTCTTTGAGTTATAAGAACTTTATATCAAATTAGATCAACTAATTATATTATAGATAAATGTTAATAGTACTTCCGGTTATGGAAGTTTGGTGATGCTTACCTCGCTATTTTTGCTAGGTCTGCCCATTCCTTTGTAGCCATTTTCTTTCTGTAATGTCAATATTGGGAATATTATTATGAAAAAAGATGAAATAAAGTATAAATGGTAGAAAAACATGAAAATACGTAACTCTGTAAATGAAAAACTCAGGAAGATCAAATTTTGATCAAGAGAGCTCAGTACCCTTTTGACGCTTGTGGTTTATTCAAAAAAATGATAATATTACTGGTGAACCTAGGCACAAATTGAACTTGTCGTTTTATATAAACCTACGTCAATGATAATTCCGCAAGTAAAATGGCTTTTTGAACGTTTTCGGTTTTGGGTCGCCGCAATACGGCGCCACCTAAATTGAGAAGTGACCAGTTCTCTATAATACCTAGTATTATTGTTAAGTGGTTACTTCTATACGCAATGATTTTTTGTCATTTTACTGTTAAATATTTGGTTGTATAGTTGAAATCAAAAAATCATTAGCCTACAAAATTGTTCAGTATTACAACTTTGTAACGATAGACAATGGCAAGTGGGCAACGGGCAACAACCGACAAATAAAAGTACAAAAAGTACCGATAATAAATGGAATCCCCATGATTTAGTTAGAGACAAAAAGTCATAAATATCTTCCGGTTTGATTTTAAAATACTTATAGTTATGGAATATTACAATCCTGTCTAATACATTAGAAAACTAGGTCCTAATAAAGAAATAGAAAACTAATATTCATGGACGATTAAAGTAAAAGGAACAATAGCCTATGATGTCTTAGCGATTTGCAAATGATATGTTTATTGAATAAGTGAAATGTTATTCGAATTAGGTTCGATCAAGCAATATATCACAATGATTCATGATGATCATTAGAAACACTCCGGTATTCCCCAAATTTAATCAAAAATCTCAATCGATTTCTGTTTGTAACTTAGTAAACTAGAATATGGGGGTGTACCATAAGTAGTTTTAATAGTTGTTATTGTTTCAAAGTTTGACGTGGTTTTTAGTTTCAAAACATATAAACAGCTAACTCTTTTCAGAGTTTTCTAAATGGAGCTAACAATAAGCTGTACGATTTAGTACCTGTAGTCAGGGCTGGGAAAAGGCCCGTTACTCAAATTTTCGGCCCTGGACCGGGCCGGCCGGGCCAGCCCGTGAAATTCCCAACCCGGCCTGTAGGGTAAGATCATATTGAAAATACTCTTATAAAAACAAGTAATAGTTTTTGGGCACAGTTTTATAAAATGCTTTTGTTATTAAAATAATTTACATATCCTAGGTTAAATGTAAGAATGTAAGTTGATATCTATGGTACTATCACAAGACAATAATAAAGACAGAAATCGATGTAACTAAATACAATTGTGTCTATCATTGACAAGTTGCTGTAATCATCATCGCCCACAGTACTTTTTTAATTCTTATTTCTTTCCGTAAACTAAATTTCAATGTAACTTTAATACGTCAATGATGTTTTTAATTAAATTTATACTATTGACTGAGAAAAGTCTACTGTTATTTCTAGCCGAAAACTATCTATAGGTAATGATTAATACAAATTCCCTTAACTTGAATTCTTCTTTGTAAAGTTACATTAGGACAAAATTGACAGTTATACTACTAGTAACGGCAGAGTGTGACGCTGCCAATTTTTCCACTACAAAACTACGGCATTTTTGAATTCCTTATTTGGCGCGCAGACAAAGTTAGTCAACCCTCGGAGAGTTACCGTAAACATTGTAAATTCATCAAGTGTATATACTTATAGAATATTTATTAAAGTACCAGTTTGCATTTATCATGTTATTATATTACAATCTCTCGATATAAATAATCGAATATATCCATTTGTGCTTTCTGTTTAAAGATTGTTACTAGTAGAGCATAGCTGTGGGATCGAATGTATACTGATACTTAGAAACACATTCTCTTTTCTTCTTTTCTCTAACACAAAGAAGCAACAATGAAGGTATTAACAGTATTACAATTGCAGATATTTGTAAGTAGAAAGAATAGCCATAACTGAAAACAGAAGTGTTAACCTATTTTTATAATAATAATATAATCTTAATAATAATCTTACCTATTTATATCTCACAAAAAACTAATGATTTTGGATTCTTTTCAGTTTGATAGGTACCCACTGAACATTTTGAAAAGTTTTTGGGTATTTCCAAATAATAACGTTGTGAAACAAAAATGCCCTTTTAAATATCTGTCCAGACAAAAATCTACTTTTGATATCCTTTCTTTTTAACTATACTCTATTCTATGCAATAGTAATGTACTTGAGAACTGTGTAGGATTAATTTCCACAATTTTGCAAGAAAATTACTAGCCACTCTATAATCGCCATAACTTCCGTCACGTGCACGCATTTAATTCACTGTATTTTACATTTTGTTAGGGTTCACTGATTGCCTTGATGTGCACTCTTAGTATCATAATACATTTCTTTTTCATTTACTGTACTACAAAAAGAAGAAAATCCCACATCTCAAATGTTCATTTTTGTTTACACTGGCAGATCGGAAATTGCAATTTAGGAAGTCCGAATATATCTTAGCCGGCGGTCAGAAGTGCAATTTGACACCTGGGTGGTCCAATTATAGACCGAAACTCAAATAAACACCGGATAGTGACCACTGCAAACCGTGAAATTATAAGAAGGTTTAGGGAAAAGCAGTTAGAAATAGGTAAACACAGTTAAGAGAAAAATGTCTTACTGTGATAATCCTCTGGTACTAAAGCCTCCTTGTAGCTGATCTGTTAACAAAAGATTATTCTCCATGAAAGAACAGTATTGAATGATAAAAAGAATAAGGGCAGCAATATGTGAAATAACTAAAAAACAAATATTATATATATATATATATATAATAAGAATATAATACAAAGAAACCTTTACAAGGGCCTTACCTGCCATGAGACTCCAAATAAAAATAGCAAGTGGACCTGACACACTTTCGGAATTCTTAAAAAATATAGAAAGCATTGAGGTTATGGTTGCCACCAAAACCCAAATACAGCCAAGAGAAATAAAGAAAACACAGAGAATCCATTGAATACGATTGTAGAAACTGTTACCACGAAGAATTTCTGTTAGAACTGAAAAAGACAAACATTTAAATGAGCAGTATTGATTAATTATACCTTTAAAAGGTGTTCTACGTACACCGAGTCCCCAGTCGATCTCTCGTTCTCCATATAAAAGACCAGAATGAACGCTACTTGATCCAGAAGGTAGTCCCCGGTCATTCGATATTGATGCCACTACCCAATATTCAGTGAAAATAGAGGACAGAGTAAGTCCGAGACTGAAAAATAGTTACAGTGATAGTTTTTATAATAAAGATCTCACCTAAACAAAAATAGTAGTGCCGATATTCCGTAAGCTACATTTTGGCGATTTGCTGACATTAACTGAAACAGCAAAAAAACATTTACCGAAAGTCGAATAAGAAGCTAAATAAGAAAATAAGAAATTTGAAGCAATAGTATGCAATATGCAATCTAACATTGGTGTTCAGGGACACCGAACCAACTCATACGCTCAAATTAGCAAGTAATGTGAACTATATGGTCCGAGTTTGAGCAGAGTGTTACTATAACTATTTTGTTTGTTTTCATTAGTAATAATCAATATAAAGAAAGAAAAGAAATAAACATCTGTAATGTGTTGAGATATATGAAATCGCGGAACCGGGTACTATTGTGGGCGTGTTCTGCTGATCCTAGCAAAGAGCGCGCTTGTTTCCTTTCTTAGAACACTTTTAGCCGATAATTGATAGCTATTTCTATTTTCTGCTTTTGGCTAAGAGAACCGTTGAAACTGTCAAATAAACATGATTTATAGAATAAATAAATAGTTTATTTGTAAACAACATAAAACAGCTTTGATTGTATAAGATGTCATGGCAACGAATAATGACGACTTCATGTAATTAAAGAGAAAAACATGAACTAATCGTTAACAAAATAATAAATAATTAAAATAAATTTGTGTACACTTGACTAGAAATACTCATTCAGGCGAAAGACGAAGGATTATTAATATTATTATGTCAATTAAGTCATGTGAATAAATATACGACTAAAACAGCGCTGATTACAAAATTTAACAACTCGTGAATGGCAATGATTCTTAGAAAGATTTTTGTTATTGAGCTTTATGGGTGGTCCATAGATAGGATTTGTCATATTGGTGTTCTTAGACAGGTAGGCTTTGTGCATAGACAGCATGCTGAACTCCTTCTTCGCGGAATCTCTCACTGCCGTCTTCACTGCCTTCGTCCCCGTGAACCTGACGAGTTTCTTGGAGGAATCTAAAACATTCGAATTAAATATAATTATTCTTTATATAACTTTATATTTACAAAACTTTAGTTATTCTGCATAAGTCCTATTTAACTCGGCATTTACCTTGTTGTGTGGGTTCGCTTAATATCTTTCTCAATTACGTCACACTCATCGTCGCTCAAACAATATCTACGCTCACTGAAAACAATTTTATGAATAGAAATAGCATAATCACTAAACATTGTACAAGAATATCTGCTCTCTGGTTTCCGAGCCTTTTTGAGCTGAATAAAACTTACGTAGTCTCAACTTCGTCAAAACCGGAAAGTGGGGCTACGCGTCCCATGTCTCTCTCATAGGCAAAGTTACGGTAACTGGAGCGATCTCTTACGGCCGTTCCATTGTAACTAGGAGGAAGGGTACTGGAAAGAAAGAATAGTTAAATCAAAAGAAAAATAAACTGACTTTCCGCCTCCGTTTCTAGCAAATCTCTCATTTGTAACTCTTGCTTCACGAACATTATAACAACCAGATTGGTTGTCACTACGAGGAATAGGCCGCTCATGTCTGAAATACTTCGTTTTTAAGTAATTCAGCTAATTATTTAATTTTAGGCACGAGACAAGTGGTTAATCTATAAATGTAAACTTATTTATGGAGTTACTAAAATACTGTCGGTTTCTTCTCAACTAAAAACGATGATTATCGACGTTGCTTGTAAAGTCAATTGTCACCTATATTAAAATAAATATATTAATCTGTTTTGAAAAATCAATGTAAAGAAATTGTATATTTAGATCTATGGGAAATTATAGTGTGTGAATCTACTACGTTTCGCCCCAAAGGTCTAGAGGTTGTAGTTTCGGTCAATGCGGGGCTCGTCAGTAGACCACATTGACCGTAATGAAAATTATTTAAATGAATAATGTGGTATGAAAATTTAAATTTAGAGTCAGTGATTGATATAGTGCCAATTAAGTACCTGTCTTGGTATTCTTCATATTCATCATTTCTTCTTCTATAATTTGTGTCTCTTGTGTCATTTCTAGCATAAGTCTCTCGATCTTCTCTAACTCTTTCTTCACTTCTTCTATCGTTTCTTCGTTCTTCATGGTATTCATCTTCTTTTATAACTGCTATCTAAATTTGGATTTATATTTATTTAAATAAAGTTCACCTACCGCAGGGGTTATTCTGGTCATCTCATGATTAGGATTAGAAATTGAGCCAGTGGTCTCAACACATTTTTCCTAAAATAGAGCGAGTATTTGCTTCAAGGTACAAAATATAACATTCATTAAGTGTTAAAACTTAAAATTTAAATAAATGACGAAGTGTTGTGTTGTAATAAAGCCGCTCTCCTTACCTCGTGAGTTATTTTCTCAGTACCAACACATGCAGCAGCCACAGAAACACCTCGCATTTCTTCAGCAGTTGCGACTCTTCTAAAGAATTCAAATAAGAATATTATATTATATGTAATCAGATTGAAAGTGACTTTTTCTAACTTACGTAACGGTAGTTTTGTCTTTTCGTTTTCTACAGAAAGCTAGAAAACATAGGGCAATACAACAAAGAAGTAGAAGCAATACGAGAAGCCCGATTAGAAGCCAAAGCCACCAAGGCCAGACTGCTCCTGAAAGCAATCACTTTATATCAAGATATATTCAATATGTTTGATAGCTTAAACAACGTTGTATTTAGACTGCGTTAACTAGATAAACAAACCAAAATCTCTTCCGACATAGGTTCCTAGACCGGCTCCCCCTACAGCATATGGTGCCAGTGCTCCACCACCGATAAGGGTACTGCCACATATAAGTTTAACAGGAGCAACTGCATAGCCAATACCGAGAATAGGCCGTCTCTCACAAGAACGCTAAAAGGAAACTTTTACTTAAATAAATTATACTTCAACCAGTATGATAACCCTTATCAAAAACTCTGTTACCTCAGCGCAGCCGCAGCAGTTGAGGGTTCTAATCTCACATCTAATGGTCACTTGTTGAGATGGGGCGAGAAAATGAACCAATGTTCTTTTTGTGGCTCCAGGTACATTGTAGGATTCCGTTTCAATACTTTGTAGTACATAACTGCTGCATTGTACACAACTGGAAACAATTGTAGTTAACAATAACATCCACAACTAAACAATGTTTTGGGAAATGCTATCCCAAACCCATCATTATATTTCTATTCTGTATATTTCTCAAAACATGTGTCCATATGTATTTATAATGATTTATATGAATGTTGTTTGAATAATGCGGTAGCCGTTTTCGTCCATCGTTTCACTATATTTAAATGGCATCTCGTCCTGATACATACAACCGCGAACACCTATCCTCGCATAATATGCGGAACGCCTGACTGTACGAAACAACAATGAATGACATTTGCGGAACTATTGCGGAGTGCATTCCATTTTCACAACATTCGTTATTTATATACTAAAACTAGCTAACTTTGGCTTCAGTCACTGTAGTAACCCAAAATAAAAATCACTAGAAGTCAGCGTTTTCAAAAACATCTGACTATAAGACGGAGAACTACTGATACTCTATTTGATGTGAATCTAAATATACTACTTAAAGGAATTAAGTCTATTAAAAAAGAACACTTGAAATAAAGCAGAATTGAATATCAAAAAGAGGGAAAGACTCATAAATGAAATAGTCTGTAAACTATTAAATTCTCCGGAGCCTATGGTTTGGGAATCGGTTCTTAATAGATGAGGAGCTTAATAGATAACAATGTTTGACATTATTGAGAAAGTTCGGCAATAAATTGCAAGCCGAAGGTTTCTCAAATTTTTCTTAAGGTAAATTTAAACGATTTGGAGAATTATTAGTTTCAGCTATGCGTAATTGCTTTTTCTGCTTTAGTTTGTGTAAACGAACTGTTCTTTTTCCGTTTATGGCACCGCATGCAAACATTACCAACACCGCACTACCGCGTTTGTTCTGGAAAATAGAAATAGCAATCAAAAGTGTTTACCGAACTGTTAGAGAACCCCGAAACTTATACATAGAGCGGCTTTTTGCTTTTCTATGAGAAACGCTCTGTTTTAATGAGTAAAGGATTAGTTAATATTGAAAACCGCAGTTAATTCAGTAAAGTACTCTAGATATAAAATAATAGGCTTACCCGTATTCCTTAATAAACAATATATCGTTCATATAACATCTATCAATCACATAGTCTTGGCTTTGAGAATTCTGAAAAAGCTACCGTTGGTACTTAATGAATCTTCTTCGTTCTAAGAAAGTTTTTAGAATTTTAACCCACATCTAAGAATATTTCGAAAGTATACTTCTCGTGAACTTGGAAGGAGGTTACCCCGGGTCCCAGATTGTATGCTGCGTTGTTGACTGATATGAAACCTGAAATAAAAACTTTTAAACCCAATGTTTTTGAAAAAATACAGCCTGTTAAATGAAAACTATGCAAGTTTCAATAAATTAATTGAGATAAAAATCACAATTTTGAAGTAGCCGAAATAACTTAAAGTTGGACTGTCGGAACAGAATATGTCAAGGAATATTACGAACCTTGGTGGATCCTCATCTGCGGTTGTGCTATTGCCGTTACAGCACATATGGTTAAGATAAGAGATAGAGACATAATAATTTCGTTGTGTTTCTTCATGTTAGTAAGAAACAGTAGTGGGTGGTCTTTCAGCTTTATGAAGACTGTTGGGGGTTAGGGGCGTACAGTATGCGTGCTGGTGTTGCTGTGCTTTTGTATTACTAAAAAGGCTCGGCGCCCTCTGCGTAGTGTGGTCGGCGGCCACAATCTACATATGACTCAGATACCACAATGACAATTTCTGAATTCATTCCTTTTCTTGTCCTATAATGCTTGCAATTGTACTATTTCAACCCTGCGGTTACACTGAGCAAAAATAAGCCTGGAATAACAAATAAAGCTCCTCCATCAATACCCAACAAACGGTGCTTGCAACTCTTCAGGCATCAAGTTGTGAAATATTGCATAATTTATAAGGTTTTCTTGAATATTTCACCAAAACTAAAAGGTTGATGGAAACACTTAGTTTGAACTGTTAGTGAAACATCACTTCTTTAACTAAAAGCTAAAAATAAGAAATTCGCAATTTCAAAAGTGGCTCTGTGTTGTCTCTGTGTTGTCTCTGTGGATAGTTGAGCTGCGATTTTCAACTTGTTGAAAAGATCCGTGAGAACTTCGCGCATGAATAAGCAACTAACCCTAAGCATTACAAAAATAAGGCTAAAACAATAATATACAGGAATATATACTTTATTTGACATACAAATGTGTATATACACAAATAAATATTTGAAAGTAATATCATAAAGTTTAATGTGTTTTATAACCAGTAGCACCAACCATGGCGACAAACAGATTCATTCGGACAGACACCCCTGATACAAGGACTGTTGCTGCGACCTGAACAAGGAGGAAGCTTGAATAAGTAGGGAGAAACTTTTCGCAAATTAATGCATTCAGTTTTATACATAGTACCAAATAAAGAGCAAGCACTCCATATCAGAGCTGTCAACCCGTCCCGGCCCGGCCTACCTTTTGCACCTGGGCGGGGCCGGGCCGGCCGGTTTATGGGCTCTGCTCCATATCACATTTTCTTAATATCGGTTCATATCTTACCGAAGTCATGAGAAAACTGTTCTGATATTTGTGATCCTGATAATTTATATTTTATCTTTGTAATTGGTAATTATCTAGCAGCTTGGTCCGATAGTTGAATAATTCTATACTTCTTACTTTCTTTATATATTTCTTATGGATTAGTTCAAATACAGCAAAAATTTGAATATTTGACAATTGTATTTAGACAAATGGTACTATTTTACAAAACTAGACAGCAGCATTAGAACCGATTGGATTATGAAAACTTAAATTTAAATAAAAAGTTACTGATCAAGTCAAACTTTAATGTTGCCAAAATTATTGCTCATAGTAAACTCTATCCACAAACTACATTGCAAGTTTATGATAAACTAATCTAAAGATACCTGAATCAAAGTAATTGGACATAGTTGGAGCGGCAGACCACGGTACACATTGCATTTGGAAACATCGGTACCCAAATGGGCAAACACCGTTCATGCACGGACCTACAGCCAACGAAAGAAGACGTTGGTCTAAACATATTGTTTTTATTGGACTAATACCGATTTTTTAACTCAACCATTTTTCATTTGATATATTATGTATTTAAGAAACCTACCTCGTTGGTAACGGGCTTCACAAAAGTATGCCACCAAAAAGAGAACACAGATAAACCTAAGCATTTTTACGAAGTAGCGACTAACTGGTTGCCGTAGGAAGATACTTAACACCTTGCAAGAGCCTACAAATGTCTTACCTCTAATGGTTTTATAGTGCTGAATTGTATTTACCCAAGAGTGACCAGTCTTCCTGTGTGGTCCTGAAATCACAATACTCAAGGTGTGGTCTTCGCTAGTTATGCGAGTATCCAAAATAGGAAGTAGAACTGTGCATGGCAAAACAAACATCGATATAAAACAAGAATGGGAAAACGATTCTTAGTACATTTAAAACTAATTAATAGTTAGCAAATTTGTTTCAATATAAGCATGTGATAATTACTTTTCTCTAAGATGTTACGGTATTGATATGAAATAAAAACAGTTAATGGAAAGAAGTTTTATTGCATACTCGACAATATTGTTCTATTCGCTCTTGTAACAGTTGCTGTCTTCGCTGCTGCAGGTGTATCCATCTGGGCAGGTACCTTCAGCGAAGCAAGGACCGATCGGAAGAGCTGTAAAAACAATGATTAAAGCGGAATTCACATTACGTACTATTTACAACTTTTACCTTTTCTTTGTAAACTTGATTTTGTTAGTCTGCTATTATTTTTCTTTACTTACCTGGAAGGGGCTTGTCAACCTCAACAGATTCCTGGGATTCTCCTCCGAAGATGCCACCCAAGAAGGAAGCCTCTGGAAGTATAGATGTTAAAATAACGAATTTTAGTTCTATTTGTAATGAAATCACGATTTAACAATGTCCCGCTTGTTTATCTAAAGTCGTGGTTACTTATTACCTAATCCATACGAATTTCATTAACTTTTAAATCTTTACAAAAGTATATTCTAACATTTAAACTCACGAGCCAGAGCAGCAAAGAAGAAGAAAGCTAGGAAGAATGAACGGAACATTTATACTGTTGTCAAATCCAAATGGAATGATGCTCTTTTACAGCATTTCTATCCTTTTATATCGCAAACTTTATTTATTTTAATTTCCCTAAACTCTATAAATGACTGTTTAAGTGTTAGTTCAGCTGTTCGTAGGTATACCGGACGTGGCATAAGCCCCAACCGAACAGGATGATTCATTCTTCATCATGTAGAATTACATTCAGTGGAACAAATGATTGTTGCAGAACAATTTAATGAAAATGATCAATACCCATAAATGAGAAAGAGCAATGTGCAACTGAAACAATTTCTAGAATTTTGCTTTCGTTAAAAAAAGAAAATGTGAGAAAGACATTAAACTCATATACCAGTTCAGTACTCTATGCAATAATAGTCTGTTAATCAACCACAACTACATCGACTCCAATTCTAAAGAAAATATAAACTGGTATAAGTAAATAATATACTTTTCCTCTATTACGTTGTTCAAAATAGTTACCTCCAAGAGATCCTGGCTTACATTGATTTAACAAGTTTATTTAATAGTTGTGATTATGATTGTAACTGTCTTTGAACTATATCAGATATTCAGATAAAACTATGACTTCAAAGAAACTTATAACGTCTGCGAAACATTGGTGCTGATACGAGGTAGTGTAGTTACATTTCCTAGAATAACCGGTTCTCAAAATTTCAAGTCTCGATATGTAGTACATTTGATTTACACACTTTATCAAATTTACAGTAAGAGTATACTTTATTTGTTGACGCTAGTTAGTTCCATATTTTTTGAATTTCCCAACAAAGACTTCTACAACATTTACTAAATGCATTTTCGGTATTCAGTTTTTAAATTAGTCTTCAACCAGTCATCGTAAAATAAATGAATTGTTCTCACATTAATGAGTAACCTAATACTGTCAGTATTAAATATCAACATTTCAATTACTTAATAAACTTAATGAATTCTCATATTAATTGACAATTAAGATTACGTTTATTTTAGTAGTTGCCTTTTGAGTAAAACTAAATTATTTTGGTTATTCATTCTAACTATTAACTTTTAATCATCATTTAGAAGTGTAAACTAAAGAATTCTTTAATGATAAATATAACTCTTAAATCCCTAACAACCACTAGATTATTATGAATCTTCTTTTGATTGTTGCATGGCCGACCCATTGCCGAAATAGTGCCCCCCGGACAACTGTCCGGCTTCTCTAACACCCTCTTCAGTGTGAGAACATGCGTTTGTTAGGTGTAGCAGATATCCTAGAAGCAAGACCCCCCAACTAGAAAATGAAGTATCTTCTGAGTATCATTGAAATGAGTGATGAAACAAAATATTCATAAATAAGAAGGAAGAAACAATATTGATGACGAAAAGCTTATTACTTCTCATAGGAATAGCTATGTGTATTTTCTTAGGCGATCATCTTTTCTGTACCTAGAGCGTAGTTACAGCAGAGACCTTGAATTGAAGTTGGTCAATTAGACGGACTGCGCGGGGTTTTTCATTCTTATACCGACAACCCTCCACTACTTCTCCTTATAATATATATATATATAGGCCCCGTTAGACGTTAAACGTGCGCGTTTCTAGCTAAAGTCCCGTGAACTTTTTTTCTAAAAAATGTTATTTCCTTGTTCAAAGTGATGTTGTCACGCAAAAAGTGCTCGTGATTGTGTAGGTACGGGTAATTTCAATGTTTTTCCCATGCCATTTCGGTTTTACTGGGAAAATAGTGTTTCTATATAATGTAATTGGGTTTCTCGTTTAGTTGAGGACATAATTCCTTTAGGTGTGTTGCCTAGGTGAATGTATTTAATCCAGCCTTCAACGCCAATATAACCTTTTAGTACAAATTGGTTCTGTTGACCGCTATTATAGCCAAACCCAAGACGAAAACAACTTTTAAGTTACGCTTCATTGTATTTAAGTTGTATTTCAACATTTATTGCACGATTATCATTATTATTTTGGCTATATTATATTATATATTATGTCCAATATCTATTTTTTATTTCATATATAACAGTTTTCACCTGATCGAGCCGAATTACTCACGGTGAAAACAGTAAACAACAGATTTAATCAAAATTTTAAACAGCTAGCAAACATTTGATACATTGAAATACACTTTTGTAACAATAAAATTAATTAATTATATTGATTTTTAATCTTATTCGTGTAATTTCCCAGCTCAACGTGACTTGTAATGAGTTTTCGAGCAAATTTACACACTAAAGACAACAAACGCCCGTTCTGTGACTTTTCTTCGGTACTTTTTATTATTTATTATTGGAATTTTAAATACAATTGCTTGTCCTTTTTAAACATATTCCCAATAGCCATAATTATGTTATTGGTGATTATATAATTCTAGTTATATATTATATCAATGTTATTACATCACTTTTTAATCTTTTTTATTAATAATAATATAATAATATATGTAATACAATCGATAGATTTGCCGCAAAACAGTCATTTGAGGTTATTTCGGCGTGTTGTTGGTGACTTTGCGCGGATCAAGTTCTATAGGCATCCTGTTCTAACCAGCAGACCCCCCATGATGAAAAGCGACCTCCAAGACGAAAACCCAAAAGACAATTAATTGTTTTCGTCTTGCGATGACCAACTAAGCAAATAGAAGTGAGATGGAAGCATGGCGCGCAAAATGAAAATTCTTTCTAGAAATTTCTGAAACTAATACAATCGTATAATGAGACTTAAAATTCCATATGATTGGTACAAAATGAGCTAAGACAACTTTCTCCTTCAGCCTTTCCACAATGAATAATCAAGTGCAAATTGAAATTACATATTTTATTAAGTGTGGGCAGATGTTTCTTTTGTCTTATTCGTTTTCTATTCGTTTTCTCAGTCTTAAAGTTATTTGAAATGATGCAATCGTCTTACAGGAATATTCCTATTCGAATTATGGCCGAACCACCACCACGATATGAAGGTAAGTAAGTATGTTAAGCAACATTTGAAGGAATGTGGGCTATTTTAAATGTTGAGTACACAATCTATTTGTTTTGCTGCCGTTACCCTCAGAGCGACACTATTGTTTGGTACCTTTTTCGATCATGTCCGGTCTGTTGGATGTCTATTTTTCATCTAATTTTGTATCAACGCTTTATCCGATTATATATATCATTTAAGAGTAGTTAACTATCATAACACTCATGTAACTCAAAACTATTTTGCTAGTTTGTTAACAGTGGAGTTTTTGCTAGTTAGTCATTCACTAAACAAACACCCACTGCAATTCTATCCTATTCATATCAAATAATCAAAGGTACATCACATTATTAAGTATTTTTCTTTTGTATAGAAATTAAATCGTATGAAGAATGGTATGTTCTAAAATGTTTTTAAATGTGTTAACACGATGTTTATGTTCTGTTTGCCCAGCCTTAATCCCAATTTCATTTCGCTCATTAGTTAGGTCCTACGTTCGCAATTGAATGTATAAAATTACATTTAACTATTCACCTGATCAAACTATGCAAGAAACAAACGCACAACCAAATACTGAAGAAGGTTCGAACCATCTAAATTGACATACATTTTAGCAATTACCCGAATAACATATCGTTTATTGTATTTATACTTTCTTTTCCAAAGGAATTTGAAAAAAAAACATTAACTAATCTTGAGAGCATGTTCGATAATTCGAACAAGATAATTTTATATGGTATAAAAAAATCGTATTCCTGTGGAGCTTGTTGTTTTATTATTCGATTATCGATTTTGTGGCATTCATTTGTCTACCAAGTGCTTGTTTATAACAGGGATGCCATATGTAGCTCTGATGCCAACATAAAGTTTAAAAATACTCGCTTGTTATTCTCTAGCTATCTTATTTGTTCAATGACTATTCCTTAAAGAACAAACATTAAATGATATTAAATTGTTATTATAGTAGTATTTTTCGTTTCAGAACTGAATCCTTACACCCCAACTGAGGCTCCTAAACAGGAAGGATCTGCGCCCCCTCATCCCCAACATCCATATCCTCACTACCAGGTAGGGCAGTTCGTAAATATTCAATACTTACAACAGCCATGAATTATAATGATCATTATAAGGTTATAGAAAAGATAGCAGTAGTTATCCGTGTGCACATAAAGTTTTGTTTATTTTCTTCCATTCCATATGCTACATCTGTTTTAGGTACCACCAGTCGGCTACCCCACCGGTTCATATATCCAACAACAGACCTATACAATGCAACCAGGTATGAAATTTGTCTATTTCTTTAATATGTAATTAATTTTATTTGTAAGTGTCATTTCCATGAAATGGGTTTCCAGGTAAAATTATTGGTACGATGTTTTAACTGGTTTTTTTATTTTCACTAAAAATACATGCAGGGTGTTGAGTACCAGGAATTGAAGTCGAGGTAAATACAAAAAAATGTACAATTTTAGGTATGAATCCGCCAACAATAGTTGTAGCCGCACTTTCTTTTGGGGAGGAACCCCAAAACATGACGTGTCCACACTGTCAGCAACAGGTAACTATAGTCAGCGCCGAGAGTAATTATGGAGTGTCAATTGCGTATTTTTAGGGTGGTGTCAATTGCGTATTTTTAGGGTGGTGTCAATTGCGTATTTTCAGACGAGAGTTGAATTATTTACACTGCATCATTACTCTTGGCGCCGACTATAGACACTTTTCTCAAAGCTCCGTAACGTCCTTGTTGCATTTTCAATTCTCACCATTCAGTGGGAATGAGTTAGAATGAACAGGGGGCAAACATTGAGGATTTTGATTAGAATTTGATGTCTAGTCTTGGTTTTGCAGTATTTAGGCTATAAAATAGGGTCCTTGAAAGAAAAATGTTTTCATGAAAATTAATGATAAAATTAGTAAAATGGACTGTATGATCATCCCGGCCCGTCTTTGCATTTTTCGACTTCGACTCCTCTGGGCGAACTTTTGCATAGTCTTATTTTTTGAATGTAACATTTCGTTTTTAGATTGTTTCTGGTATCCGACCAAGATCCGGTCTCTTATCATGGTTGATTTGTGGAGGTCTAACGTTATTCGGGTAAGCATTAGTAAATGAGAAGGGATTTATAAACATCCATTTCGATATATTTTTGTGTTTCTACTTCAAAATTATTTTACTCAAAATACTCATAAAAGATAATTACTATTTTCTGTTTGCAGATGCTGGTTGTGTTGTTTCATTCCATTCTGTGTTGATAGGTGTCAGGTTAGTAAAAGGAATACATTTAATTATATGCATATGTTAACAGTTAGATATAAGTGATTATAAATAAACACTATTTTTTCTATTTTTTAAAAAGAGGGAAATGTTTCCTGCAAGTTAGAAATTCAGAAATAATGTTTGTCGATCTATTGTTTTACGAAAGTATTGTTTATATCATGCTACTGCATGAATTCCACTGAGAAAATACCGTACTTTCAAAGTAATTGATATTTTAATATAATTATCTTAATTGTTATATTATTTGTTACAGGATATTGAACACTACTGTCCCAGCTGCAAACGTCTTCTTGGAACATATCGCAGAATCTAAAAACCCATTTGAGATACCCACAATCATTTGCAGTCTTATATATCGACGGATTCGATTGATATCATTAATCAGCCAAACATTTAACATGTATTTATTATGAATAAATTTGTGAAGAACCGCAAAGGTTTTGAAATGCAATAAGAAATGTGAAAACTTTGAAGAAATTAAAAATCTTTGTAATATACTAAAGTCTTTCAGTTTCTCTTTAGATTATTATTATTAGACTAATTTAGTTATCTTTGGAGGGGTTTTTATGAAGTAAACAAGCATTCAATAGATGATGAATTAAACTGAAAATGTCAACATATATGGGAGTTTAGTCGTGTCTAATATTTTAGTTTCAAAGAGTAGACTCCTCTATTCCGACGGCAAATCTAGAATCCTTACTGAAATGAAGACAGCCGATTACCCCGCTGTACAATGGATTTCTGAGAGATCGCAGAATTTTCTGGCGGCAATCACAGCAAAGGTTTGTCATTTTAGTTTTTCTGCCTAAACCATTAGCCGTTTATTTATGTGAAATGTTTAGCACAGCTTCAAAGCAGCTCAGAGACAGCCCTCAATTTCAAACAACCCAAATAATTGTATGTTTTATGAATTCGAAGCCAAGTTCAATTCTATTATAATTTTATTATCTTAGAATAATAATTTCCTCAATTAAGTTGCTGCCAAATGCAGCCCATTTATTCGTTGTGCAAATTGTATAAACTCTAGTAACTGCAAACTAGTTCCTTATATTAGTATTCTTGCATTACAAAGCTTGATATTACATAAGATGGTTTACTATCTAATTTTCCTACTAGTTAAATTCAAATTATTCACAACTTAGACATTTCGGGGTGGAAAATGCGGTCAATTACCTTGTTGGGTGGTTGTTTTGGTTGTTTGCAACATTGCCACATAACCCCCATTCATTCGAAAACATTTTGAATAACTTTTAAGTTCATTCAAGCAGAGTAGCTTGTCTAACATTATTAGCTTTAAAAGATCAGAAGTGATGAAAGAATAAAGTTATATATTAAGTTGTATGGTAGCTAACCGCAGTATATTCAATTAGTGCTGCAATGTGTGTGGTCCCATGTGTTTAATTATTACTTTCATTCTGGCTTCATTCAACAAATTACTTACATTCATGGTGGTCTAAATTAACATTTTATATTCTGAAATGAAGTATTTTGCTGTGTCGTTTTTTTCACGTTATCTCTTTCATTTCTTTCAGGATATTGTCTGTAGGATATTGTTTCAAGAATTACTCATTATATTTATTCTCAATTAGAATATACAAACTGTTAAGTGCGAATAACTCAATCTTACGTTTTAAAACTATTCTTCAACTTCATTCGGAAAGAATAAACTTTTGAAAGAGCAAGTTTCTGATTCTAAATAATTCTGAGTAAATATTCACCACAGTGGATTTTACAACTAGTTCTTCAGTTCACATAATGACCACCTGTATCCCAGCTTCAAGTGTTTATTTTAAGCATCCGTTTTTTATAATCAATCTAATAATTTGTTTAAAATTCTTTATCGGTCGCTAAATCTATGCTAACTGAAAGTACTTTAATTGTCAAAAGCATTTGAACAAAATTCTAACAAAATACACACTAACTAACTCTTATTTCATCTAGAATCTGTTATTTAACAATATTACCAAGTGATTCTTGCGTTTTGAACTCTTATATTAGGTTTCTGCAAGTTCTTTGTTCCTTTACTCGTGCTTTGACAATGAGATAGTTTCTCACCAAGTGCAGAGTAAATAATATTTGATGCGCAATATCTACTTGGTATAAACTACATTCAAAGTATATCAAAATTTTCCATTAAAGTATTTTTCTGTTTATTAGTGGTTTTCGAGATACGGCTTTTGCCACCATTAGGTAGGGTGGGAAAACAACACATCGGTTACCCACATGGGTTTTTCTAGCTTTCCGAAAACAAAGCATTTGTAATATTATTAGTTTTAAACAAAAAATTTAAAACAACTTTGTATATATTGCTGAATTATTCATGCTTCTACGACATTCATTATTACTATTTAGCATGTAATCCCTATTAAAGTAGAAATTTTAAAAACAAATAATTTATAAACATTGGGGGTTCAGCTGGAACAGATAATTTTATGAGCTTGTGTTTTGTCAGCCAATTAATTTTATTCCTTTTTTAAGAATCAGTTAAATCATTTATTTAGATGAAGATACCAAAAGAACGTTCTTTCTCACCTAAAGCCTATGGAGTCTATCCACACACAAGACAGTTACCCTCTCCTGTTTGTTGTTTTAGAATTATGAATATAAGGGTTTGTTATAAGTTCCCACATTTTATAGATTATCTTTGTTAATTCTGAGGTCCTGCATAAAGTTATTTTATTCGGATTATCAATACAAGGATAACAGTACAGGCTACACCAGGAAATATATGAGAAAAGAATATTCTTATAAAAAAAGTTTGTTTCATATTCAGTCTGGCACAATATGGCTAGCTTATGTGGATACAGTATGGATAACAACACAGTTGGCATTTTGGACCGCCCAAGCTGTAACCGATGGATACTCACCTTTCTTTATTCTTGTTGGATTTCTGTCAACAATTATTCAAATGGGTGAGAGTCTCTTTTTGACAATGTGTGTGCGTACTTTTTAAAATTATAGCTATTCAATATTTCAATCTAACATGCACAAATATCTGTTATTGTATCTATATACATAATTACTTTTAATATGTTATATAAATAAGTAATATATTTGCAGGTCTCGTGTTTTGCTTAGTACGAGGTATTCAGAAGTTTAGTCTAAACTTGTTACTTCTGTATATGTTTGGCATGGTTGTTCGTATTTTAATCTTTATTTTCTTCATTTTCATGGCCGCAATCGTCAACAACATCGAATGGCAAGGTTGGCAGACTTTTCTCAGTCTGGACAGCAAACATTTGGTGGTCCTTGCTCGAGAAAGTTAAAAGTTAGAAGTTATTTAAAGTGGTTTTCGATTTGCAAAAAAAGTGGAGGAGTATTTGGCACGGTTGTCTTCTAGACAATTTTTATCGAATACCGTTGATGAT
Source organism: Phasmarhabditis papillosa (assembly GCA_034691345.1). Lineage (NCBI taxonomy): Eukaryota > Metazoa > Nematoda > Chromadorea > Rhabditida > Rhabditidae > Pellioditis > Pellioditis papillosa. The sequence continues at coordinate 63,955 of JAQGAV010000008.1, read as the reverse complement.
CTCTATACAGCTGACTTTCAGAGAATGATGACTCTTTTATATTTTTCCGCACAATTGTTATTCTAAAAGTGATATTCTGGTCTAGCTATTCACTATTAAAGAGTTATGCTCTGTACACGGTATTCCGTTGCTATCTATATATGAAAGATACTAGAGATTTCTTCCGAATGCCTTCCAGCCACCAATGTATATCAAAATCAGACACGGTAGGTCTATACCAGCAACAAATAGGTCTATCTAAAAAAATAAAAACAACAAAATATATTCCTAAAAGGAATATAAATACAAGCATTTAGATGGAATCAACGTGCACAAGACCGAATCCTAACTCTATCATGCACTGGACCACCTATGAAAGAAACTCAAATGCTTGCTTAAAGTCATAAAGAATAGAGTTAACAACATTTTCCTCCACTAACCAAATTCCTTTTTCATTAATCATTCTTTTTCTATCATATCGTTGTTTTTCAAGCACTCGCTTAAGAATAAAAAGTTCTTGTCACAGTGTATTGTTAATATCGTGAGATAGAAATATGGTTTTATATTACAGTTGTATATGTTTTATATGTTCTATAATTATTCAAAGTCAAAATAAGTTATAACATTATATTACTAATAAGGTCCTCTACTATCTAACATGCGTGAACATATAACTATAAACAACAAACAATCTGTTTTAACTCGAAAATGGGAGATTATTTAATATGAGATAAATAATACGATTTTCTATGAGGACACCATCTTGCGAAAAATGTTGCTTGCTAAAATATTTTTTAAAAAAATATTATGCCTGATCATATTTATTTAACTATATTATGAGTTTAAAAGTTATATACTGTTCGAAAATGTCGCTTTCAAATCCTCAAGAACTCTCAATGTATTCCAAAATTCTGTTCTATTTCGAACCCCGCTTTTTTCAGACCTGTGTTTATACCATTAAAGATAACTATCAAATAGTGTGATTATATAGAAAACTTGTTTTCAAAATTAAATACTTTTTGACAGTTTCTACTAAAATGCACTGATCCAACTTGAAAGTAGTAATCAGAGTTTCCGAGAGCAAATGAATGAGACTCGCTGAAATGAAGGTTGTCGAGCCAGATTTCAGCCATGGAATATGATACATTTATCACTTTCTGAACAAAATGGGCTTCAGAAATAGTTGAAAAACACTTCGTCTGAAAATAGTAGTTAGTCTTTTCAAACAATGTTGTACTTTACTTTATAGTTTAAGACGGAATTTCTGATAATTTTGATATGTTAAGATATATGTAGTTCTGATACAGTACCGGATTTTAATAGGCTCCATTGTAGAATACTGGAGCTGCTGTTGAGCTGCAAAGTTGTAATACAAGAACAAAGATTAACCAATGCATTCCTACCTATCATGAGTTCGGTTAAAAACAAGACATTTATTTTGGTTCAAAGGTGTTCTGACTTTCTCACGATGAGTTACACACAAGCGACAGTTAATACCATTATTAACGCAATACAGTGAGCAAATAATGATTTCTATTCATAAAGACAATGTGAAAAGACAAGTAACGGATAGCTGTGAAGAAACATAAGACTATAGAAGTATATCCACCGTTTTTCTTCGAAGCAACTGTCACAATGACAATGAACAAGATTCTGTTAGCTACATAGATGAACAGAATGCGCATTGAAATAAAAAAGAAAAAGTGCGCATTGAAATAAAAAAGAAAAAGTGCGCATTGGAAGAAAATTGGAAGATATCTAGGTCTAGAAGGTTAATTCTTCTTTCCGTAAAACATCGAATCATGAGGTTTGCTGTAACATTGACATTAAAATGTTCAAGAAGACACAATTTGGTTTATATGGAGTAAAATCATTCCACCTTGAGAAAAGGAACTGTCTTGAATGCTATTTATTTTGTAGGTAAAATTATTACTGCGATAAACAAGCCCCATCTTGTTGAATACATAGCCTTCTCCCATGGACATGTTTCTCTATCCTCAATGTAGAGAATGAAAAACTCAATCCTCGCTTGCTCTAAAAACACGAGATATTTGAACTCAATTATCACAAATACAATGATTGAGATTAATTACAATAAGAATGATTTGTTTTAATGTTTGCTTATTGAACGTGAGTCAGAGTTATTTCTTGCATAGAACGGTGCATTAATTCATTCTAACATGAACAACAATGAGCAAATATTTTGTTTCTATGACTGACCTTCTGGTATAAACTATTATTTCTACTAATTGTTCCAGTGAATGTATTAATTATTGTTGATATTGTTTGTAGAGATTCCATAGTGGTTAGAAAGCCTGTCTTTGAATCCGTGAGCTGCATAGCTGTGAACTCCATTCCTCCATCGTCCGAAACCTGATAGGGGCCGGTGAGATGTAGGCCTAATAAACTATGGTTTTACTGATGGAAACAAAAAAATTCAGATTATTTAAAAAATAAAATCATTAAGAAGTCACATTTTGAAGTTTACACCGCAAAATCATACTTAATATAAAGCAGATTCAAGTTTGAACCTGCTTTGTTGCAGTGGAAAAACATTTATTTATATCGAGGTTAATGTTTTTCTTACTTGTGCATGCTATAGTCGACGGATGGATTGTTTGCAGGGGTATACGGTCAGTTTTGCAAAGGAGCGCGGATACTAAGGGGTATTCGATTGAAACCCTTTCGGATTCGCGCTCCAGCGCAACATTCGCTGTCCTTTAGCTGCAAGCAAGTTGTCCGTCGACTATAGCGGTAATCTTGTATCTATAGAGCTTAGCTAAACATATAATCGAAGATCTCAATATGACTATATCCTGCCTTAAACCACAAAATGCAACAACATTGTTCTATATTGACGGTGAACCTGTTGCTTTCGAATTATTCGCCTACACTTTGTTCACAATTCCTAAAATGCGTTTCGTCTGCATCGGTTGATACAATGGTCTATTTTGGGCTATTTGGTGAACTGAAATTCAGAATTAACTTTCTATTATTTTGTTTTTCGAACGAATAAATGAAATGATTTACTGACATGTTTTCGAATTTAAAATTAGCGACTTTGATTCATATGTGTAATTTCGACCGTTCTACGTAGGGTTTGTTCGCATCTAAAGCCTAGCAAACATAAATCCGAACAAAAAGGTATATAAGAACACTTGGATGATGTTCTTTGCAGATCGTACTGCACAAAACAGTCAATTTTCGTCATGCAAAGCCAGTTGGTTAGCCCACTTGCATCATTTTACATCATAATAACACAAATTTATCATATGCTGTCGAAACTTTTGCATTTTTACTTTAGTTCCCTCAGATAAAGGTTCGCTTACTTTAGATATCTGAAATATACAAAATTCTTCTTCTAAGTTCAGCTTTTAAAGGGTAAAATAAGTTGAGTGTTCGTTGAACAGCTAGCCACCATGTGTTGTTCACGTTGTCTCGTTGCCGATCTGTACCCATGACCACGCCTCCTTTGGGACGCCCTGTTTGACTATTTCAGTCTCATTCACCATTCAAATTTCTTGTAAAGAATGGTTGACTTTTGAAAAGCATAAAGCTAACAATGATGGGGTAAACTTAATAAGGCAAATCTATAAAACGTGAATATAGTCTTCTTTATAAGCAATAGTTTCAATCAAAACCGGGTTTTTTTTGTACTAATTAAAAACATATATTATAGAATAGTTATTGTAAACGCCAATAATCTTACATAGTTCAAAAGTAGACGCATCTTCAGCAGAACAGTTTGCCAAAGGCAACGTAATGAAGCCACGGGAAATCGTCATTGTTCGTTATTTGTCTTTCATTTGTGATTGAAATTTGTTCTAGAAATGCACTGTTTTCTTATCTTGTACAGGAGACTACCCTTTTGGCATTCTCGACCAAATGAAGCATCTAAATGATATTAATCGAAGCCCTCTGTTATCTTTTGTTGTTCCAATTATTTACAAAATGACCGTTACAAATCGAAATAATTGTTTAGAATCTGTAACTTTCTAAAAGTAATGTTAAGAAAACTGACTGAAATTATCTAATTATATATATATATATATCCATTGTTTTATTCAAATAAGAAAGTAAAAGTGATTTAGTGGATTGTGAGCGGGCATCGAATATCCTACCATTCGGGATTTATCTATTTCAGCTTTTAGTTTCAGTTTTTTCTAGCTTTATATTTCCATTGGCATTCTTCTATTTTATCTATTTAGTTTCGTTATGCCGGCTGCTGAAGCTGCTTCCATTGAACCTTGTAAGATCTCACGACTTGACTCATTCACCGCCTTGCCACCATATTGGTAAGTCAGAAATAACAAAATATTAATATGTAAATACACATTTTCGGTCACTTAAAGACAATAATATAGGTGTTACTAATGTTTACTCGCAAAGGCATAATAATGCAATCACAACATGAGACCACCATGCTTTTATTTTAGCGGTGGCAAGCAGCACTCTCCCGTTGCTAACGGCTCTGACGAGGATGACTGTCCTTCATTCGAAGTTTCTAACAAATATGTTCCCCTCCATGAGAGAATTAACAAGAAAGTAAAGGATGGCGTCCCATTCTTCTCCTTGGAGTTTTTCCCACCTAAGACTGCTAACGGAGTAGCTAACTTCTTCACCAGGTATGTTTACAGCAAAATCTTAAATACCAAGTCCCGGTTATAGATTGGACCGTTTTAATGAGGGTGGTCCAATGTTTGTGGATATCACTTGGCATATGGGAAGTGATCCCTCTAACCTGGACAAGGAAACCTCTTCTAGCTCAATTGCGGCTGGATGCATGAACTACTGTAGAGTAGACACTATGCTGCACATGACCTGTGTTCAATACACAAAAGGTACTTTTAGCAATAATTTAAAAAAATATAAACTATTGGAAAATGGTTTGCTATATACTCGGATTCAAAAGTAATAAGGCGGTGTTAATAAACAGGAGTGTTGTAATATTTTGTCTGAGTAAGGCAGAGCGCAAGCAAGTTTGCAATCTGCTGATATCGCGCGCGTAGAATGCCAGCAGGCGTACATTTAAAATGACGAAATACGCAGGATACACGGCCTCATTACTTTTGAATCTGACTATATTTACTTCAGTTTATTATCTCTGAACGAAATATCACGGTATTTCAGAACGCACAATCGAACATCTAAAGCAATGTAAAAGCCTTGGTTTAAGAAACATTTTGGCACTTAGAGGAGACCTGCCCGCAACGGTAATACTAAAAGAAAACTTCCCATACTGAAATATATGATTTAGTCTGATGTGACAACCCAGGTTCACCAATTCCGAGCCCTGGATATGATCCGATGGATTAAAGAGGAGTTTGGCGATTATTTCACTATTTGTTGTTCAGGTGGGTGCAACCGTTTATCATTTTTGTGTGTTCAATTTGATTATTGGGGAATACCTACATTTTTTGTGTTACACAATTGTTTTATTTGTTTTTGAATTTGCATAATGTTTGATATAAGAACTGACAATTTCAATATTGTTTTTAAATCTCTAACATGTATCTCATCTTATTATCTTTGTAATACAATAGTTACTTTTGTTTCTACTTGGCCACCAATGCAGTTTACTGGCGCTCTTTTTGCTTCTTATCGTTGTGGCGTGCACTAGTTCTTGTGTTGAGTGTGATGTAATGCCATCTTAGTACTTTGCACGAATCGGGTATGGTGCCATCTTAGAAGGCCACAGGTCTATAACCAAATGCTGTCTCTTTTTAGACAATTAGTTTGTGAGATAAGAATGACCGAACCATGTCTAGTGCATGCGCACAACCAGCGGAACAAAAGTCGCCGGCCAAGTTCACGGGGCAACCAAAATCGCTGTATAATCTCCGCTATCGAATTTGTCAATTGAATTAAAACAGAACACTTGTAATGCAAAACCAACAAAATACATTCTAGGATACCCACTGGGCCACCCAGAAGCTACCAACTATGAAACCGACTTGCGCTACCTTAAAGATAAAGTTGATGCCGGAGCACACTTTGTAATTACCCAACTTTTCTTCGAAGCTGAAGTCTTTGAGAAGTTTGTCACAGACTGCAGAAATATTGGTATTAATGTGCCAATTATTCCCGGAATAATGCCAATCATGGTATGTGTTGTAACAAAATTAAGAATCTTTATTGAAAATATAGTTTTGTATACATGAGAAAAATGTAAACTTAAATAAAATCATAATTTATATTTAGGGGTATGATTCCATCAGAAGAATCGCACAACTTTCGCAACTAGAGATCCCACAGTCCATCTTAGATGATCTAGAACCTATAAAGCACGATGACGATGCCGTCAGAAAGTACGGAACAGAACGAGTAACTAATAAAATATTGTTCTTATTCTTTATATGTTGTTTTAGGCAATTGAAATGTGTAAGAGACTTTTGGCCAATGGATCGGCTCCCTCAATCCATTTATATACAATGAACCGAGAAGGAACTTGCAGGTGAACTGAATCAAATAACTAATAAAACAAATTATATAAATAACCTTTTTAATTTAAAGAATTTAACAATTAAATGTTCCAGAGAAATCCTTAAAGCTCTGAATCTGTGGCTCAAGAGATCAAAGGCCCTTCCATGGGAACCACACGGTGGAAACCATCCAGTACGATGTAAGGAAGACGTCCGACCAATCTTCTGGAGCGCCAGACCTAAGAGTTATATTTATAGAACAAGAGTTAGTTTTTTAGAAAATTACGTTTTAACCATAATTTTTTGAGGATTGGGATGAGTTCCCTAATGGAAGATGGGGTAACAGTTCCTCACCAGCCTTTGGTGATCTATCTGACTATTATCTATTCCATTTGAAAAACCAAGGAAATCAAGATGAATTGTTGAAGATGTACGGACAAGAACTAACTTCTTTTGAGGATGTCGCCCAAGTTTTTGCTGATTTTATCTCACAGACCGACAATAAAAACGGAGTTAAGGTTAGTGGAAAATTTTCTTTGAGGAGTCAAAAAAATAATAATATAGAAATAGAAAATTTATTGGGTTTCCGGGGCAGTTATGGACAAAATAACAAAATAATATCATAACATCATAATTGGGGGAGGGTCTGTTCTCGGGAGGAAGATTGTGGCACTGAAGCATTGTCAATCTCCTAATGTACATGAAAAAAACGAAAGTAAAACATTCTAAAAATACAAAATTATACAATATCATGCACATCATTTTTTTAGAATTCTTATATTTTTTAGGTAACCTGCTTACCATGGACTGAAGTGGACAGTGGAGTTCAAGCCGAAACCAATTTGATTGCTGATCAATTGACCTGGTGTAATCTTGAGGTGAGGTCTTATTTTTGGTTAAATTTGATGATAAAAGTATTTAAGTGTATTCTTACTTTGAACAGTCAGCCCTCTGTTAATGGAGCACCATCTACTGATCCAGTTGTTGGTTGGGGTAAACCTGGTGGTTATTGCTACCAAAAGGTAAATTAAAATATAATATCTAAAAGAAAAACAAAAACAGTAACTTTTAGGCGTATATCGAATGTTTTATGAGTAAAAAGGCCGCTGATACCCTATTGGATGTACTGAAAGAAGGTGAAGATTACCTACCAAGAATTAATTATCATATGCTCAACCACAATGTAAGTATTTTTTATATAACTGTCTGCTGACTTTTAATATTCTTTTAGGGAACATATGAACTGACCAATGGCGAAGAGACTACACCAATTGCTGTAACCTGGGGAGTTTTCCCTGGCGCTGAAATTGCACAGCCCACTGTAGTCGACCCCCTTTCATTCCGTGCTTGGAAGGATGAAGCCTATGACATGTGGATTAGAAACTGGTTAGTTTAGTAAGAATGAGTTAAATTTTTGATATCCGAGCAAATATTCCAATTATTTTTGGACATATCTTTCATAATTTCAAATGTTTGTGCACGTGTTTACTCGCTCAGTATTACTTCTGTTGCTAATATTTTTTTCGAATATTACATGTTCTTTTATTTCAAATGATTGTTGTTGCATACAATAGTTTCCCATTTATTTATGTACTATTTTAGGGCCAACCTCTACCCAGCAGATTCCAAGTCTGCCAGTATCATCAAGCAATTGCATGACGAATTTATTCTGGTCACCCTTGTGGACAACGATTTCCAGCGTCCTTCGGTTATTTTTGAAGTTATTGGAAAAACAATTGAACTCTGTAAACAGAGAAACAACGGAAAAACTTACTAGACTGTTGAAATTCTGGTTTTTTCGAATTATTTTCTCCCAAAGATAATAAATCAGGCAATCTTTCGTGCATATGCTGTCATACTTGTGCTACCGATACCCCGCTTAACTTATTAGTTTTTAGTAGTTTTTAACCTAATTTAAACACTTTGTCACTTTCTTGTGTGAGATTATACCCATGTGCGAGCTCGAAGCCAACATTTCCAAATATTAATAAAGAATTTATTAATTTTACTGAATATCTATATGAGTCTGCATGAAGAGAAACGTAAAATAAACAGAATAAACCTAGAACTAGAACTAATAATCTAAAATATTATAAGAGATTGTGTTGTTAGAAAGATATTGGTAGCCAATTGGCTCCTTCCCGCGCGTCTGCTTCATTTCATAAGTGTATTACCGAACGACCGCTCGTAATAAAAGAATCGATAGAGTCTGGCTGCACTACTCTATTTTACCTTTTGCTCACTTATTCCTTGAAGGTATATTGTCTATTATTAGTCATAAATCATATATACTTTTACTTTCTTACCTTTTTTTTTGAACAATCTAAACTAAATTAATCCTCCATATTGTTTCTGTTATGTTAATAGAGTACATCGGTTCCCACACAGGTACTCGACCTCGAGTTTCGACTGATTACTTCAATGGAACGCACACGAACATAATTAGATACTAATTAGGCGGGCCTTCATGCATTCGCAATGCGACCTCCCTGCGTGTAAACACCTATGCTAACTCCGGGGGGCTCTCGTCAATCAAGCAGTCGCTGTGGATTCGTTTGGCTTATTTATCTCTACAACCCACATACTGCGCTTGTTTTTCTCCTCATGCAACTCTATGTGTGGTCCTTATTTATACGTCCTTGATTACCACACAAGACGTTAATCTCTGTTAATTAGCGTCTCTTATGCGATGGTGTCAATTTGTTGTGTTTGCAGCATGTGAATCAGTCTAGATCACTGTATTATGTGTCCATATGCCGCACTAAAATGCTTCTGTTCATCTTTTTGCTGCTTTCAATAGGACTAGCTGAGATCTAGCTAGTGGTAGCTGGCTCGCACCCATCTGGTGTTGTTAGATTATAAATGTGTGAGATATATGCAACGCGCTTGTTTTAGCTAGGCAACATGACACTTTACCAATATAACTCCCTAGAGCATTGCCCTCAATAAAACCACATTTGTTAGAAAACCAATTTGTTCACAGTTAGCATGTTTCTCTTTTTCTATCTTGATAACTTCCAAAATACTTTTAAACTTTTTGTACTCTTCTCGTGTAGTATGCATTACTGGCTAGTGCATTCTTGTCGCTTCGGTGCAAAGATGCTTTTTACTAGGCAGCGGTCGTCTCTTTGTGCAAATATTACTACTTTTGAATATCCTGTTTATTTGATTGCCAAATCCATTGACAATTGCCTGTGTAATACTGCAACTGTCGGCTCTGTTGGCCCTCTGACCCCTAGGTCTGCGCGCGCAACTTGTCAACTCTTACTCAATCGAAGCACAGTTTTACGATTTTAAAGTCTCAGTTTTTATGGTTTATTCTTTGAATTCATGAATTATCGCAAAAGGGGTCAAAATTAACATTGTGTCAACCGGTGAAGGTGCAACATAAATCGGATTAGTACGCTTTCTTATGTTTGTCTGCCTCGAAAAACAAGAAGCGCCCACCAAGTCGCACGATTTTAACAATTAAACTAAAAGAAACTAAGTGTTGCGCACTAACAAATTTCAACTGTTATGATGTACCGCTCACTTAAACTTACCTGGTTGTAAATTAACGTTACCTGTCTGACAATAAGGTTAATGTTTGTGATAATGTTACAATAAAATTATCCATTATTCTCGGTAACACTTGAAATTGTTATGTTGAATTTAAAATCACATACATTTTTAGATGACTTAGTGTACTTTACCCCCGACGCGACCTGTCTAATCCTAGCAATTTGTCTAGATCAAATAGCAGTACTAGCGAAATCTGCGTAAATGTATCTATTTCTCTTCTTCTATTTCTATTATGCTCTTAACTTTTTTGTATTTACATATATAATAACATATTTCTTCCATTGTTATTCCGTGTCTTTAGGCTTTTCTGGAATGCGGACCACCATCATTGTTTATTCAGTGTCCAGGTGCCGGGGCACATTTAATTAAGTTCCTCTGCAATTTGACCACTACCCCTTTGTCAATATTTATCACTGTGGGAGGCGCACTTTGAAATTTATCCGAAAATATTTTAATTTTATCCTCTATCCTATGTTTTCAAATGTATCTGGAATATTTCCGTTTGCTCATTTCTGGCTCCAAAGCTGACCAGATAGTAAATTATTGCATAATTTATTTTTCCTTGTTTTCGAGAATATGCTAATTGTGTGGTCCGCCACAACTGACCACACGCATTTCCCTTATTAATTCTATGGAAGCAGTTTAGACACACATATGCGCTCAAAAGTTATCGTCGTTGGCGGTTTTCATTCTCTTGAAAGTTAAATTTTAAGTGAGTTTGGCTCTATTTGGCGGCTAATACCCCCCAGTTCGTTTGCTAATTTCTGAGTCTCTTTGCCACGCCCACATCTTCATTCTGGAACATTGCCAACTGACCAGCGCCCATTGCAATTTCCAGTCAAGATATTTTTAATATTAATTACTATTAAAATACTATTTTTTGTAAAGTTTGTTATTTATAATATGTGGTTTGTATATTCTTCTGTGAATGGTTGTCCCTTTAGTTGAACACCAGAAGGTTCTTCAACTATAAACAAACGCAGAAATATGTTCAAAATATGAATGAATCAGCTGCAATGATGTAATCGGCAAATTTAGATCAAAAATATATTACCGATATTTTATTTTTCTTTCATTTGACATGGTTTTACTCTTTTGAATATGCACTACAATGTGTGTTTGGAATCGGCTGGATGAAAAGTAGTCTAACAATAGAAACCAATATACCATTTGTTATTATATACTGTATTTGCATTAACTAGAACCTACTAAGATCAATAATTTATTTTATTTGCTTATTTGTAAAGATATTTTGACTAAGAACTGTATATTTCATTTGCTTTTACAATTTTAGACATCTAAAAGAGAAACACGTGTTATTTTGGACGGCATCGCAGTTTTTACTTTCTGCAGATGTTGCCAAACTTCTCAGTTCCCTCTCAGATTTCGTTCTGTAGTTTTTTGTTGGATTTGTGGCCAGCTGTGAAGAACAGCTGCTCGCGTAGTTCCATAACTAGAGCGCATCTAGCCCTTTACAGTAGAGTAACATGCACGTGGGGTCGAGGACCACAGAGGTTGGCCTACCTAGTGCTACACACTATTACATGACCACTATGCTAGAAATTATTTTTTCTCTGGATGTTGGCAACTAAGCGCGATATCAGCTACTCTATCCATTGCGTTGTAAACTTCAATTTGATTGCTCTGTCGCGGGGTGGTGAAATCTATAGTATAACTTCACTATTGGAGACATAAAAACATTTCGCATTCAATCAAACAAATCGTAGATCTAAACAAAAAGCAAGTTATACATATACTATGATATCTCTTATCGTTCACAATTGAGAGAATAGTTTATTTCATTTTTATATCATCTGAAGCAGCAAAAAGTTAATCCCCCGTTTCCGCCGCGTTCATCACAGCCCACCCATCATTATTTCTCGAGCAGCAATAGTAAAACTATTGGGTGGCCTCATATGATTCTCAATAGCAGTCATTTCGCATTGGGTGGTAGCAGCATTGTTGTTATGGCCTAGGCTTATTCCATCTTCCTTATGAACCTTTGTTCTAAAGTGTCTGTGGCTGCTAAATACTCAATGTGTGGTCTTGCTAGCTGCTGCTTTCTGCCTTTTTACCCAATTAGTCTTCACTTGATTATTCGTATTTCCCTTGTAACGCTCCCTTCCGTTCAGTAAAATGCAATCTAAACCAAAAACCAGGAAAAGTTCAATATTTGAGAATTCAAAGGTGAACAAGACAAATTTATACATTTAAATATCTCCATGTTTTTGCAAATACTCACGCTTAATATTCCGAGTAATATTAGACATTGATACGGACCACCCAGCGGAGCATTTTCTTTGTTGGTGGCTGGTGGACCACCACTGAGTATTATTAGCCAATGACCATTATGCGACATTTGATACTTACACAGATTGCATTCTCGACCACCCACATGGTAAACCAAACAAAATATCCATATGAGTATCCATTCTTCACACATTTATGGCTATTAACGCATTTTTGGAAAACTTTACGTTTGGAGTATTTTTCATCTAATTATATAATTGTGTTACTTTTTTATAAAATATTTTCAGGCAATTATTGATGTGAACACGTTACTTGTCACAATAAATTCCATCATAAAACGAGGTACGCATCCACAAAGTGAAGTTATTCTATTAGAACTCATTTAGAATGGGTTGTACGTTCAAGGCTAGATTAAATGCTCTTTTCTCATTGTCTTATACCTGGCTTATGTTACCTTTACAAGCCTATTTATTATACCTCGGATTTCAAAGGTCAGTGCAGTTCTTAACAAAAACGTTAGTAGAAACAGAAACTGTTTGTTAATTCAAGTTATTTGAGTATTTTCTTATTTCAGGTACAATCTGTACAATGATATGAAATGGCCTACTGGTGGCTATCCAGATATATGGTTAAAAGCCTATGTGGGACTTTACTGCGCCTGCATTCCATTAGCTGCTTTACTCTTCCTTTTTGGATGCTTCAAATCCGGAAATATAGCCGGTGATCATGAAAAATTAGCGGATAGAGAAGAAAGAATAATTGAAATCTCAAGAAACCGAAAGGGAGAAAAGTCAGGTTAGTGATTGAATAAGCGTTAATATTATTTGTATTTGTATTATTCTTTGTGAATGCTTTTAGTATAATTCTATCATGTTACGCTTATATTTTAATGCTTTTCAAATGCGTCTAACTTTTCCCATGGGTGGTCTTTTTAGAGGGAAATAGAAGAAGAAGGCTAGTTCACATTGGATTAGTCCTCTTTGCATACTTAGCATACCACCCATGATGAGAATAGCATCGGAGGTCTCAGATATTACTATCGCTATTCTATAGTCTCTAGGGAAACTAGACAATGTAGCATCAACTTACTCTTGCACTCGTTAGTAGTAATATTGGAATTGATACTCATAGAAGTATTGCTAACTAGCGAATCAATAAGAAGGCAAAAGCTACAATATATATTCTACAGAAATAATATATATGTATTCTTTAGGTTGTCTTCACAGGTTAAAAGCAATATGGCAACATTCCCCCCCTATGCCTCAGCTAGTTCATCTAGTTATGGCTATGTGCCAACTCATTGCACAACAATTAATGGTATCACAGCTCTATAGACACGGTTTCATTAATTCCGGTAAGCTGGATAATAATAAAAAAACAATTGAAAACATTTTGTATTTTTGCTCTGTAAGCTTAATATTCTCCATTTTAAGAAATCCTGTTTACAATACAATAACGTTCAACTTGATATACGAGTGTCATGTATACTTTATTGCAATTTAGTTACAAATCTACATAGAAACGTTGACCTATCTAGCTAGTTTAGCTAACTAGACAACCCCTGGTCTTAAATTATATGCAGAATTTTGAATTAGCCGGAAACGTGAGAACAAAGACAAAGGGTGACAAGCGATGACTCGAAATCCCTTTGGAGACTCATTTCGCAGTTTTCAAAGAAAACGAAAAGGACCTGGGAACGTGAACATTTAGAAAGAAACAATTGCTTATAATATTTGAGCAATGCAGAAAAAATAGTTTTTTTCTATAAACACTTTAATGGAAAACTAAATGTATAATAGACCTTCTTACAGGAGATTTCCTTAATACTGAGATGGACTTTGTCTATCAGCGTGCAAGACAATTGGCAACTAATCTACCAATGGGAGACACTAGACTACAGGGATTCAGAATAACCGCAGAAGAATTGTCCGGTTCACCGCTAGCACCAAATCTGTTACCAGGTAAGAGTAGACAAAAGTATCATTTATTATTTAGCTTTTAAGAGAGGATATTAATGTCTACAAACTTCTTTTAGTGTTGATGCACGTGCGTCTTTTTGGTATTCCATTGGAGTTTTGTAATCTACTCATTGCACTTGTTATATACTGCTGTGCCTATCCAAATGTATTCTGGAGAGTCAGCAAGTCATATGCGTAAGTGAATACAGATTTGCCTATTAAATAACAAATATATTATAATTAATTATTTATTTATCGATTAAACCTGTTTTTATCTGAGTATGTTTTAGGCTGTTTTTCTCTTTTCATATGTTTACATTTGCTGCTCATACCATTTATTCATATCTTGAATTTTCAATAATCTTCAGAATTCAAGAAACTAATTACAATAGCTATCGACCAGTCGGCTTAGGTAAATTGCAGATCTATTAAATTCAAATTGATATATAATATTAGGCCAATATATGGTGACATGGCCTTTAGCGGTATTGTACCATCCTTATTGTATTATGGCATATTACTTAGTTAGCTTTATTATTACTATTCTTATGCATCCTGTATTTTATACATTCGGATATAATATGTATCAGGTGAGTTCATTATTCTCTTTTCTCAACGTCTATTAAGAAACTGCGGGTGCTTTCGCGTAGTGGTTATATCAGCAGTTTCTGAATCCGAAAAAATCTTATACAGCTGGTTCGGCTTTCCCTTGCTCCAGAAGGTTTGGAAAACCAGCGCACCAGAATACTCTATGTTAGAAAGAAGGATCTCTTCCCCGAAAACTCCAAAAGGAATGACCAAAACACTATATCATTGATCAATGACGAAAACCCTTACAAATAAACAATAAGAAACTTTCAGTTAATCCAAATATTTATAGGAAAAAATAATGTTACTGCAAGCTAAGAATCATATTCGGTCCGGTAGTACAACGGGTCAAAGTGAATACAGTAATTACACAAGAAAGTCAACAGGAAGACCACCCAGAAACGACTTTTGTTGTAAAGGGTAGGTAATATTATTAGTATTGAAAATAGATTAAGAGTTATGTAAACTTATGTATTAGTTAGAGTCGCTCGGATGACAATATCGCCCAAGTTGATATTCTAAATAGCAATTACAAAATAAATTTATGGACAAACTTAACTGACTTTACTTTATTTAGACATGGTCCTCATTTTCATGCTATTGCCAACCTTATTGTCCTAGTAATCGTCAAAATACCATTTGTATTTACTATAGGCCCTCTTTTCAAGGTAATTATTCCAACCACATCTTTATATTTATATCTAATTTTTTAAGCACGATGCGAAACCTCTTCTTTTATCTTTCCTTGTGGTAGATATTGGCTATCTAGCCTTATGTGTTATTATGTGGCTTGCTCTTGCTATATGCAACGACTGGGACTTTAATGTTGCTCACCGAGCACATCAAATTTATGCTCTACAGGTTATCTTATTTGCATTTATCATTTTAAAAGTCGGTTTTAGAAAGGTGGAGTGACGGGTCATATTCGCGGTAACGAAAATCCATCTCAACTGAAGAATGCATTGATTGTACTACATAGAGATCATGTAGGTTAAAAAGAAATAAAGAAATAGTTAAGAATTAATTATTGACAGCTTAAATATGTTACTGAATATTATCTTATAATAGATGTTACAGTTTACTTTCTAGATGTTTGTAACTGACGATCAAGCTGCCAAACAGTCACTTTTGCGTCATATTCAGAAAGGAAATGACGCTAACGAAGAATTCTGGACGAAACAAAATGGGGGACAGCCCGCTAGTCCAATTACCAGGTATTTTATAATTTAGGAAATTACAACGATTAATCTCATATACAGTTATAGATTATTGTATTTAAAACCAAATATTATTACTTAGAAAAATAGCAAATGAAGATGTAAAAGCAACACCTGAAATGTCTCGTCTGATGCAACACTCAATGGATGATCAGAGCAGTGCCTATCAATCGGTAAGAGCTAACATTTATATATATTAAATTATATAAATCTATTAGAGTATTAAACATTTTCGGATCTGACAAGTTTGACAACTAGTTTTTAGGTAACTCGATCTCAAATAACAAACCGAGGAAACAGCTCACCACCAGAGAACTATCCCACTTTACAGGTGAGAAAATATATCTAGTAACTATTTAATTCGAAGAAAATTTGAGTAAGCTGAGAATAACGTAAATGGGCTATAGTCTACAACAAACAAAAGAACTGAGAGTGCGAAGGTATACATAGGCTTCCGCAATTGCGTATTTGTCTTTTTCTGGACATGACACTAAATAAAACTAGTACAATAATATTTTTCTGACAAAAAACAAAAATTGCGCATCGAACCATACATAAAGAAGTTTAATTTGGCCACAGAACCATCGATTTTTGAAACCTTAAACAACACCGCTCATTGCAGTCTTTTTTTGTTATGGACTATAAAATGTTTGATTTTTCATACAAGATTCTCGGTGTCTTTAAAGTTTTTCTTAAGATTAGTACAATTGTGTTAAGTCAGATGTATCATTCTTAGTGCACACATTCATCATACTTAAGCAGAGGATTTTACGATGTTATAGCCTCATAAAACATATAACAACTTAAATAATGATATACTTTATTATTACAATGATACTTTATTGCCTGGTGGCTGGCAACATTTGTCTATAGAAAAAGAGATCCTGAATAGACAAAGCACAAACTTTCAGAGAAATCAACCATCTGCTTATATGTCAACTCTTCAAAGGAACCAACCAATGGGAACGCTACAAAGATCAATGCCTGCGGGACAATGGCCTACTGTAACAAACCCAATAATATTCTATAAATAAAGCATTATTTAAGCAACAAGAAGCTTATGCTTCAATTCACAAGCAGAAAAACCAAGAAATGGTACATCGACGAGGTAGCAGCGACCAAACCTATGGACAGATTGAGAACAACTATTCTAACTACGGAACCTATGCAAGAGTACCTAATCAAGTAAGCTAGCTTTTTTTGCAATAAATATATTGTAACAATTGAACAAATACCGTATTCTATATTTAGACGCGCATTCCCGTACAACCAGGACAACAAGTTTCTTCTATGCGTATTAATGGAAGTAACTATGGAATTCCGCAGGTAGATATGCACAGCTTTACTACAAATGTTTAATCGCATTTCTAACTTTATTCGGTTCAAATAGTTCATATAACTTTAGGGCCCACAGAGAAGAGTAGCAGAAACAACCGGTGGACAGCCAATCAGTACTGTCCGACAAAGTCCCCTTCTGAGTGACAGAAGTGTTAGTGGAGCCGGCTCGCAAAACACCTCATTAACAACAAGCACCAGGTTAGTTATCTTTTTAAATTTTATCTTGCACACTTGTAGAAAATACTATGAAGTTAAGACGTTTAACCAATTATTTTGTTTTCCAGAGATCAATCCCCGTACCAACGATCCGGCGCTAAAATGTACTCTTTTAACCAGGAAAAGACGGCAGTTTACGGTAACATGCCGCCCTCACAATGGGGCGCGCAGAGGGCACCACCAGGACAACCTAGTCAGCTACTTTGGAACCAAAATAAGGTGATGCATATATAATGTGTTTGTAGCATATTGTATCGTGGTTATTTACGTAGCTTATTATTATTTATATATTTATTATTAATTAATTGAAACCTTGCACCTACTTACCCTTATTGCACAAATGTTTTTCTAACCGGTGGTCTATTGCAGCCCACCATGTCCGCATCCTCTTCACAACAAGATGCCCAATGCTTCACACCTACCTCAACGTTAACCTCACAAGGCTCCAATTCAAACTACAGTAACAGTCATACCCCCACGCCGGGATCACCTCAGTCGAGTACTGTATATGGTCGGGTGAACGGCAGCGGTGGCGGCATTTACGGTACCCTCGGTGACGAGATGTATCGGGACAAGACCCTCCAGAAGACTGTTAAACAGGCAACTGGCTCAAATACAATTAGACATGCCGTTAAAGTTGTTACGCCGAGGGCAGATGATTCGGCTAATTATAGTTTGTCTTCTTCGAACGGTAGTAATGATACTGCGCGACAAAATAATGATTTTGCCACTAGTATAGTCTAAGATATATTTGAAAAGAATGTTCTTCTTACATGTTAATTTAACTACTGTTCGCCGTTACTTGTGCACTTAACATTCACTACCTAATCAAATGCAATAAGAAAACTGTGTTGATAGTTCAAGAAAGCCACAATTAATTCCGAATTTCTTATTAAAAAATCATGACTTTCTTGGGTTACTTTCACCATTTCCTGAACAATCTCTGTGCATCATTCGGGTTTCTAATTTCTGTTAAGATCGTTTTTATATATTCATTTTTGTTAGTATAATTGTTTTGGTTTTGTTTATTGTAATTGTTCGCCAACGGTTTTGATTCAATTGTCATAATATTCTTGAGATTATCATGTTAACATTTTAATCTTCTTGTGTTCCTTACTACTTACAATTAGATGATTTATATGCAGCTTTAATGAATAATTTGAAATTACTCTTTGTTTTTGGTAGCATAGTTTCCTATTTTAGACAATTGGTTCGAAATTAAGGGATAAAATTTATTTGTTTCCCACTTTCCTGCAATTGTCGACTCGAACTTTTGTGGTCGGATGAAATCACCAATTTCCCTTAATTACGTCTGCATTCCGTTGTTTCTGCTGAACTTCTGGGCATTTTCATGGAAAAATTTGTAAAGTTGACATTTATAGATAAAATAAAAGTAATAAGTATGTTAGTGTTCTGTTTATTGTTAGATATTTTACGCATATATGTAATCAGCAGTGGTTGGTCTGCAGTTTCAACAGTTTAACTCCGGCTTTTTGAAATCTGATCGTTCAAGACTTTCGGGGCATTACACCTTTTGCCACACAGGGCAGTTTGCAAACTAGAAATGCCGTCATACAAAATGTATTTCTCAGCTGTGCGTGGCTTTTTCATTTAACATTTTCATCTTTACTCGCTCCCAAAAGAAAAGATTCAACTTTGTTTACTCGTTCATTTCAACAAGCTTGTTTATTTGCAACAGATATATATGTCAGCTGAGGTTGTGGTTACTTAATACCTTCATATAGGTATGTAGTCGTTTCTTCTTCTATATAACAATCTGTTACATGATACCTGCCTGCTTTTTCTCGTGTTTTCTTTACGTCTTTGGGTGTTCGACAAATCCCGCTGGACACCGAAACAGATTACTGCTAATAAATGACGGACGGCATTTACAAGAGTCCGTCTCCACACTTACTTTCGTGACTACTTTGAAGGTTGAAAATGAGATTTTCCCCCGCTTCAGCAACTGAATATGCATAATTTTGCGCTTCTTCGTTGTTGCGCACGCGTGCTCGTTGCTGTTTAACGCCGTCGATTTTTTCGTCAACATCGTCTGCAAGTTCCTTTTCTCGGTTATTTTTACCCCTTCTAAAAGTTGTTCTGTTCAGATTCGAAATGCTTATGAACGGGCCCTATATGGAATTAAAGGACAAAAATGGAAACAGGTAGGCAGTTCTGCTATGTCTAAACATAAAAACCCGCTATTACATGTAGCATTCGTCATTTTGTCGGCTAATAAAAACAAACGAATATTGTTGGCCACAAAACCGTTGCTAAGATATATCAAATTTTACGGCTTAACCCAATTTCTCAAGGATTATTGCTTGCCAACTAGTAAATCTGGAAAACTATTCTACTTTTTCTCAACTGTGTAACATTTCTTCAACAGAGTCTAACTAATTCCCGTTAATGATTCAATCCGGATAAAGTATGAGGAACTATGGGAATTGTTACCTTGCTAACGAAGTTTCTCTCTTGACGCACGAACTCATCGCTAACACGGCATATCAAATCTTGTTTCAGTTTTCAATAGAATTTATGTTATTTTATTTAGGCGCAGGCTTTCAAAATGAGCTCGCAAATATCCAAAGATCAACCTTTTTATTCATTCAGTTCAACTTTTCAACTGGCTCACTAGTTGCCTTTTTGAAAGTTCACTGCTTAAGCTATGAGTTTACA
Source organism: Phasmarhabditis papillosa (assembly GCA_034691345.1). Lineage (NCBI taxonomy): Eukaryota > Metazoa > Nematoda > Chromadorea > Rhabditida > Rhabditidae > Pellioditis > Pellioditis papillosa. The sequence goes on along the minus strand of JAQGAV010000008.1, from coordinate 43,747 downwards.
TCCATTTTTTAACAATTTGTGTGATATAACCAAACCGCTTAGGTTTTTTAAACTAGCTTCCTCGTCCTATCAAATCATGATGTTATCAAAAAGGTTCCTGATATAATACTACTCATGATCGAACAAATACGTTATCTGTTTTTTATTATTATTATTATTTGAAATTTTCACACCGAAAAAAGTATAACACATAAAAAACATATATTTTCAGTGTTTTATGTAGGTGTGGTCTGAAGTGAGTTGTTTTCTTTTAGCTCTCTGACAACATAATAGAATTATTCAATAAATGCTTCTTGTGCATAATCACAGTGGTAAACAATATGCGGACCTCCCCTAAAAATAACTCTGGCAAATTCTGTGATTACTAAACCATGATATCTTGGTTTTTTGTTAGGCTTTGTCAGGGTGAGAATCTGTGTGGATACGCGTTCAACATAATTATTACAATCTATCTATCTGATATTCTACAATTTATTTCCATAGTTGCAAATTGAGATTGTAAGAACGAGTATATCTTAGCTTATTGAAGTTCACGCTTATCTAAAAGGTTAATTTACATAGAAGGTGTAGCTAAGCCTTTCACCCATCCGTCTGCACCAGTTGTTTCTGCTTAGAAAGGAAGAAAATTATAATAATCATGTTTTGAAGAAACATGTACTTGTTCGCAAATTGTTTTCTTTTTATCAGAAAAAGTCGAACATCGTTCTAAAAAAGAAAAACGACCACACAGGGTGAATGGCATGCTTGTGCACTATGAATTTATAACTACCCGGAAACTATCCAATAGACCCACTCATCCACGGAAAGAACAAAGTTTGTAGACATCTTTCAAAACCCAAATGTTATTTCTTTTTTTGGTTAGAAACCATCTGTATAATTATTATCTACTTTAAACTATCAAAGAAAATTGTTTAGTTCGTCGTTAGCCGTCACTTGTCAGTCTCACCCACACATGTATGCTATTTATCGCAACTTTTCACTTTTTACATAGGGAACACTCTTTCGTAAGCAGATTGGATAAAGTTGAAACCAAATGCTAACATATTAAAAATGAGTAACATCAATTGTTATTGCTTCAGCTTAAACCTTAAATCTCGTAGAATAAATGTGATGGGCCACACACTTTGGTAATAAAGTAATACGAATCCGCAATCACATTTGCATAAAATTTGGACTATGTGAGGTCTCTTCTTTCCGCGCCTATTTGGGATGTCTACGACAATCGGCCGCCTGCAGAGGAAATTGTTCGGCTCTTCGGCCATGAGTATATTGTTTGCGTGTGGTCTTCTAGTCATCATCATATCCTGGAGACCTCCCACATCTCAAAACATATCTCATCATGTTTTTTTGCAAAAAAGAACCACCATTCATGTAAAATGGGCGCCTTTCAATTCAACGATGGCATCTGTATTAAATATAACTATTAATTAGTGTCTAGGGTAATATCATTTTGCAATCTGTTGATTCAGAACAACCTAAGTAAATATTAGCTTACTTAGGGTTTTACCTTACTTTTGCACTTCTTTAACAGAATAATAGTCTCATGATCAGGTTAAACAACAAGAGTTTTGTTAATAAACTTTATGACCTAAATAATCTTCTCGGTAAAGTTCAATTGATTGGCTTAATTCATGAATTTATAAAGACATATCGCGACTGCCATCACTCCTAGTTCTCTTATTCAAGAGTTTTGTGTTTAGAAGTGTTCTATTAGGCCGTATATTGAAGATCAGCCAAGCGTGTCCTCGGAGAAAAGGCTGAGTTTTGAAAAAACAAAAATAGTTGACTGAATGGTTAATGAAAACAGAAGATGAATGTTTTCTATAGCAAAGGCAATATTTATTATATTACACTTTTACTAAAAACTATATTAGATATGTTTAGATGGTCAAACTATTGTAAGGCTTTTGAAAAAGAATCAGCTGATTCAATAAATAAAACATACACCTTGTTTATGATAAGCTTTTCTTTAGAAAACTATGGTAATCTATACAAAACACTATAAAGTCATCTAATATTATTTTAAACAGTCCGTTTTGTTATTAACTATTCTATAATATAGTAGGCTGTCTGTGTGGTCTTATATTGATATCTCCTTAGGTCTCATGGCGATTATCACTCTTTGCCTCTCCATTTTGAATTGCAAAGGCACACTCACAGACTTGCTAAGCCATCATATATTAACAACAACATCGTGTCTTCTTAGCTTATATTATCACTTTCATATTCACTAGTTTTTATGCAGAACCATTTATTATAATATGAGGTTAGTTAAATAATTGTTTAGAAATAATCAAATCATGCTTCAATATTTGTAGCAAACTATAAACAAGTTTCTTGTTTTATTTTCGTTGTTTTTATCTACAAATCCACATGCCTAATCAAAACATTATAAATTAACCTTTGGTTCTCAAACAGCATCCATATGTCACCAGCCCGGGTTCACAAAAAGAACCAGCATATTTTTCATATTATTCTCAAATCAGATAATAGTTACTTTTTGTTGTTACAATTTGAAATTGAAATGCTACTTGAAATTACTAATACTCACTACGGTGGTCATTGTGGACGGCATTTCCTCGAAAATGTTTTTTCACTCTGCAAATTAAAAACAAGGAAAGAAAAGTTTGTGTTCCCAGTAAGAGATGGGTTCTATCGGCTTTCAGATTGTTTTTTGTCTTAAGCGCCACTTCTATGTGGCCCTTATCATGGTAAACAACTTACATTTTCGTTAAATACAAAATTTGTTTTCTATTTCTTCGAGAGAACTGCCGGGCTGTGTTTTTGAACCGACTGACCGCCGGCTCCCCCTCGGTGAAGCGGGTTCATTCCTCCCGAAATGTCCCCCGGGACAGGTCGTTGAGCACAGTTATTATGCTAATTCTCTCCACATATCTACAAGGATAACTTTTACTAATCTGTTTTCTGTTTGGGTGGCAAAAGGAAATGCAATTACATTATGGGTGGCGTCTTTAGGCATGCCAGTTTGTATTTGACATGTGCCGGTCAGCATACCCTCGAAATTAAAATTTCTGTTTTTGCAACTACAGCATAAAATATCGGGGTAACTCTGGCACGACACGCAACTCTGTCTTCCGGAATACAGAAGCAGCCGTTCATTTTATTACCGCATTCTAGTAATCGAATGTCAGAACTAGGATTTATAATTATGGTAATTGTTAGTGTGATTCATTTAATGTAAAATAGTTGTTTTACAGGAAGCATTTCTAGTCAAAGTTATATAATTTTCAACTCTAACATTTTACTTAATTAATTTGCTAGTTTATTTATTGTAAACTTTTTTGTAAAATTTTCCACACTTCTAAAAAAAGAGTTGTTTCTGTGTATTCATTGCTGCACTCTATTAGCCACTCTCTATTACTTCCAAAAGAAATTAACTTGTCACTAGCAACTTAAAAAATTACAAATTACATGTAAAGTTAGGGCGAGACCGCCATTTATATACTTATTTTTTTTATTTTCATAACACTGCATAAAGAAGTCGGCAAAGAGTTTAATTTATGGTAATGCGCTCTGTTATCTCATTATTCGTATAATAAACAGTTCTATAAAATGAGAGACGTTTTAAGTTTGTGAATGCTTGTCATCATTCATATCTGTTATAACATACTTAGTTTAACAAGAGTCTATAATATATCACGGTTTTAAAAGTTTTGTATACTTACACAATATTTCTGTAATTTTTGGTATATTTAATTCGATTACAATAACTCCCATTTATACAATGTCGGTTTAAAAATTAGAATTTTCCCTTTGAATTTAGTGATTTTTGCTTTCAAAGCGATGCCATTTTGAGGCTTTCTTAAAACTTTTCTCATGAATCCACAAATAGGTTTAGCGAGTCACGTTCCCTTGCTTTTTCAGAGCCTTTTGAAAACGTTTAGCGGATGGCTCAACATTTTCTCACCCTCGGGGAGAATATGTATGGTGTTAGATCAGTATAATAAGACCAAACAGAAGTCAAGAATCCAGTAGTATAAAAATCAGACAAAAAACAAAGACCTCAATAAAGACGCTATTTTCTCTATGTTCAAGGCATACATCCGAATTAATCTATTTTTCTATAGTATTTTACGGAAACATATTGTCACCCCAGCAAGCATTAATATCTGCTATTTACTGTAAGCAAGTACTACTTTCACTAAACAAATGTCTACCAAATATATACCTAAAATAAACTGGCTACAGATATATTTATGACAACGAGATATGCAATCTCCAAACTGTTCAATGCAAATTTAGGGATTTCTACGCAGGAATGCACCTCTACCTTGTTTCGCTCTTGTCTAAATTAGCTGTACAAGTTTTAGTTTGCCTATAATATAGCAATATGCTACAAAACTACGGTGCTAGATGAAAATAAAATTACTTTTAAAGAAAAGGTTCTGAATCACAGTTTTGTCCTACATTTATATATAATACCGCTGCTCCTTAGGATACTGCGGATAGCTCTTGCAGCGGACTATAGTTCCGCAAGAATATGGAAACCCCTAGTGGTAAAGATTGTCTGTGTTTGTTATAGAAAGTAGTTAGAGGACCTGATGATACTTGTCCTAAAGAGCTCTTGTCTTCAGGCAACCCGAGACATGTAAACAAATTTCAAGCTTTTTGACTATTTTTTACTCAAGAAGCAAAGAATGAGGTGAGTATTCCAAAAATCAAGAATTAATAAACCATAGTAGAGGCAAAATTAGATAGTTAGAAACATTTTTAAAGCGTAAAGTTAATCTTTTATGTTCCACAAATGCTTACCACTTACTTTTCTAGAGTTAACTATACAACACTTTTTGATAGTAGTACCACTATAAAATCTCGACTTATTATGATTTTATAGAAAACTGTTTGTTTTTGAACACTTCTTTGTGGTAGTAGATCAATCTTTTTTTTGCAATCTCAATATTGTTCAATTTAGCTTGAGACATTAAATTTGACAAAATGTTTCATTATATTGGAAATTGCAATCTTCTTCTATTTGTAGTCTATTTTTTATTTATGACATTGCTCTAAATTACAAATACAGTAGCTTTGTGAACACGCCCACTGGATAGATAATGTTCTTATTCTAAATATTCACAACTTCAATTATAAGACCTGCAGTACCTCATTCAACCGCTTTTAAAGAAAGCAAAATATCGGTAGCATCTCTAGGTCTTCTTCAACCGCGTCAATTATGTGCCATAACTTTAAGTATATTTGTTATTTGGGTGGTCTTAAGACGTCTCTCTGAACTCGGACACATCTCATTTTTCTTAAATCACTTGCTCTCTCGACCTTATTAGCCTTGAAGTAGAAGTTCCAGACGGACTAAGCCTCTGAGTAGCATTCATCTTTTATTATATTCTAAACAAAAGTCAGATCCTACTGCAAATAACTACTTATCAAAAACCTGCAACTGAAGCGTTATTAATTAAGACTTCAGAATTAGCGAGCAGTCTCATCGCAAACTTTAGAAATTGTGCATGTTGCCGGGTTTCTAGTGACTGAGTTATGATCACTTGGACGGACATTCTTCTTGGACTTGAAAAACGACTGAATGTGAGCACAGAGTTATGAATAGCTCCCGGGGGAGCGAATAAAATATTCTGCGCTTCAAGAACTTTTGCTCTTTTAGGTTCTAATCATATTCAATGAGTTTATTCAGAAAAAGAGCGTCTTATTCTGCCCTCCCATTATTTGACAGGTTCGCATTTCACTTTATCACTACTATACAACCTAGTTTCAAGAGTTATTTATTAATAAAACATGTTAAATGTGCACAACGGTTCATTTCAGTTCATTTCAGTTCAGTTGATTTACTGAACATCTATTAAATGTTAACTAACGCTAACAGTAATCTTCATTCTCTCGGACTTTTCAGACCTAAAATCAAGAAACCACTTCCGCAACTCTTTGGAAATTGTCACCCCTTCAAAATTACAGCCCAGCAAATTTAATCAATTTTAACATATGAGAGGGGGGGGGGGGGAATACAAGTTCTCAGTTTCTCAGTTGGTTTGTTCTTTTTTTCCATTTTTCACTCTATCATATGAGGAATTGACGCTTGGTGGGAACATGAATGTAATCTAGGTGTGCTGTGCTGTGAGGCAGTAGCAGCAGGTGGATTCGTAGGTATAGGGGGGGGGGCTCTCGCAGCTCCGAACAAATTCAATCCAATTACTCCCTATGAAACCAAGAAGGACAATTTACTCCAACTGATTTCACGCAGTATTCTTAGTACCTATTTTAGTAACAGTATTCAGTCAAATACAGCTTTATAGTACTTTGCCTGCCAACCGAGATAGAATTTATAGAATTCTTTTGCTAAACCCATTTTGTATTAAGAATGTCAGCAAATGTATTCCATGTCTATTTTAAGTATTATGGGGTGCTCATTAGAAAGTACTTTCTTGTTTTGTCGACTGAATTGACAAATTAATTTCTCACATTACTCTGTCCGATGTCTGCCTCAATTTCTAAGCATCCAACTATTGTTTCGGTCGTTTTCAGATTCCAATGCTTTAGTAAGAAATGGGATAATAAATTTATTTCAAGAATTACTTAGACCGCTATTATATGCTTTTTATCGAGAATACCGTACTAATATAATAATATTGTAGTAATCAAATTGCCATGGTAATACCATCTACCCGAAAGGGCGCCCACAGCACGGCAAATCAATTGCAACACAATAACCATCAATTGGAAGAGGTACGAATTAAACTTATTATCGGTGTCTGAAATAACATATGTTGAAAAATTGTTTGAGAGAACTACTTCAGTGTAGTTCTGATCCAATCAGCATTCTGGTCATTTACGGTATACTCGGTTACCTACCAGTAAGTGAAATAAAATAGACAATGATGTAATTTGTAAATTGTTTCTGCTGAATTCCCTTTTAATTTGTTTAAACTTTAATGTTTTCATGAAGATACTTAGCTATTGTCCCTTTAGCTTGTTTGTCCAGTATTATTTCAAAAGTTCGACATTTAAAGAACCTAACTGGCTAGCCTCAATATATTCCTAGTTTTACAGCAGATGCTGTTACGACGTCAACATGAACTTAAAGAAAATGGTGGACCTAAAGTGGACTTAGTGTCAGGTTAGCCACTGCGTAAAACGGATAGATAGCAATAGTGATTCTTCTTTATGTTTGTTATCTTACCCTATAGTCGGATTCAATAGTAATACGACCGTGTTAATAATCAGGGGTGTTACCATATTTTGCCTGAGTAAGGCAGAGGGAAAGCAAGATCGCAATCTGCTGATACCGCGCGCGTAGAATGCCAGCAGGCGCAGTGTTAAAAATAACGAAATACGCAGCAGCATACACGGCTTTATTACTTTTGAATCTGACTATAATTGCATTTCTTGCATAATCGGGGGTAAATTAAGACAAACTTGCTTGAATGCAAGTTGAATAAGTACAAAACAGCCGAGTTCTAATTACTATGGTGCTTATGTCTGCAGGTGTTGGTGACACATCGCTCAAATTGAATATCGGCGGAATGTCATTTCGAATACGAATAACATCGCTGTTCTCAAGAACTGAAGATGAGAGACTCGTTGTTTTTGCACAATATGAACAGGACAAGAGGATTAAATTCTGCGATGCATATATTGAGGTACGATAATACGGGTTGACAACAAGTATTAAACAGCCAATGTGGAACTAACTAGCATCCTGACGGTTATAGAGATAACAAAAAATACTCCTTAAATAAGTTATTGGTTAGAAATAGGGAGTGAGTTCCACATAATTTCTGTCCTCCAAGTTGAAGGTTCAAATCTGAATTATATACATATATATTCTCCTAATACGAGAATAACTACAGAGAGAGTTCAAAATTTAATGGTTGTCATCAATCTCCCCAAGTGTTTGTAGTTCGCACTAACAAGGAACTGGACTCCAAAGAAAGACCGAAAGTAAATGTTGATTAACAATGTCGCCAAATATCTGCACTTTACATGAAGAAGGAACTAAATTTAAAAATCTTCAATTGTGTATGTTCAAAAGCTGATGAACCATGTTTTCAAGCTAAATAGATAATATTTAAACAGAACTCCACTATTTTCCTAAAACTCATTATTAGTCTTAACAGACTTTCCCAACTTTCAGGCAACCGAAGAATACTACTTTGAAAGATCGCCTGTACTGTTTGATACTATTTTTAAATACTACGCCACAGGTAGCCGCTTTATGTGATTAAAATAAGTTCATCTTAAAATTTTAGGACAACTACATAGACCGCTAGATGTATGCACACAAGAATTTGCAAATGAACTAACTTATTGGAAGATCCCCGATGCTGTAATGTCAAATTGCTGCTTTAGACCGTACAATCAATTGTGAGTAGACAAAAAGAAACCAAAGTTTTTAATATTGATAATACTCACTCAACCCATGCTGATCCAGTAAAATAAAGGTTTTAGAATTGCTAGACCTCCGGCAGAGTAAGTTGTTTTATAAACCATTGTAACTAGCATATTAATGTGTGTTCTGCCATGCTTAGTAGCTCAGGCAATTACCAGTTTATGTATATTGATATTCCTTAACTTTGTTGTAAACATATAAAACAAACCATAATATTGAATTTGTCAACTATTTTTAGGAGCGCTTCATTGGAAGAACTTACTCACAAGAAAGAAAAGTCAATTGATATGATTGACCGATCACTCAGATCACGGATTCACCATTTCTGTGAGGTGCGAACCAATGTAAAACTAATTAACAAGCGGAACATATGTGCAGCGTCTCTTACAAATCTCGGAGATTATATTTTGTTTAGGGTGATGGAACTTTTTTGAGTACCCTATTTACGTTTGGCAGTATTTCATTTGTGTTACTATCGGTTATTGGTCTTGTACTCGGCTCGATACATGACTTCCAAGTAAGTACATTTTAGAAAATAAATAAATCCTATAGTCTATAACAAACAAAAGACCTCTGATCGCGGTGGTAAACATAGGCTTCCGCAATTACGTATTTTTCTTTTTCTGGATATGATAAAAAATAAAACTAGTACAGTAATATTTTTTGACATCAAACAAAAAATTGCGCTTCAAACCATATAATGGTCCAATTTTGCCACAGAACGAGCGATTTTTCAAACCTTACACAACACCGCTCACTGCAGTCTTCTTTTTGTTATGGACTATAGCTCATTTCAATGTAAAAACAACATTATGCGAAACTCAGGACAGCTTTTATCTGATAACAATAAAAAATACTTTGAAGAAGTACACAATTTGTCAAGAAACATGAAAATAATTTAGGTTCCTATTTGGAAAAAGGGCAACAACACAGTAAGATTAGAGAATCGAACTACTGCAGGTACGTAAGAATGCTCCTTCTAGGATAAATAAAAAGGAATATTCAACATTTCAGGCATATTTGACTGTATTTTTTCATGTAGTCCCGCCGACTATTCAGGTTAACAGTTATATAACTATAGATTATCGATTTGGCTTTTGTTCATAAATTGCTTATTGTGGCAATTTGGTGTCCATTGTATTTAGTGTGCCTTACAGAATTTGCAGTTTGTCAGACTAGTCTCACACCCAATTGGTTATAATACCTACTCCTACAAAAGCTTCTCTTTCTTAGAGTTGAAAAATAAAATAATTATTTCAGTGGATGACCCGAATATTATCTGGGAGCCCCATCCAGTCTTCAGTATCATTGAAACCATCTGCATTGTCTGGTTCACTTTTGAATATATACTCAGAATTTCGGTTACTCCCAACAGGTATGCAAGCTTAGAACAGAAAAAGATTGCACAGCTAACATTCTCTGTCTTATTGAAAATAAAACTCTTGTCAGAAAATGGCTGAATGCACAAAAACTCAATATATAAATATATATATAGTCATATTTTGACGATTTAAATTTAAGGTATTTCTTCCCCAAATATTCACATTAATCTGTTCACTGTGCAGTATTGTGCTGGTTCATGAACTAGACAAACATTATCGTTCGCCTAATTTTTCTGATCGCCCAAGTCGAAAACTCAAATAGAAAACTGAGCTCGCGGGGATCATGTGCTTGGCGCCGTCTACTAGAACCAATAGCGTTCAATCGCTCGTTGTCAGTTGGAGTTTTTCATGACGCAATTTGCCAGCTCCCGTGATCAGTCCATCCCATCAAACGCGTGATCTTTTCTCGCAGCCGCTGCTCATTAAAAGTCACTGCCACGTTGATCTCTGATGGGATGCCCAACCTAGGAATGGCTTGCAAATGAGAAAAATCATTGAAATAAACTCTTTCAAATTCGTTTGGTAAATGTAGCTTGAAGCCAGCCAAAGAACATAAAAACTTCAGGAAAAATGATAATACTGAAGCTTGACAACATAAATTATAGTAATTTAGAATTCAATTCGTTTTTGGAATAATGAACATAGTTGATTTGATCGCAATCATTCCCTTCTATTTGGAGATGGGTCTTGCTATGTTCGGAATAGATGTTGCCAGTTTGAGTAATATCAAAGGTTGGACAAATAAATACAACAAGACACACTTATCTTATATGTATAAATATTAAAGGAAAATAACAAATTACAAATATCTCAGAATTAATAACTTACCGGGATGCAAAATCTAGATTAATCTTTCGAACGATGGTTTGATTTGTCGTGAGTGAAACACGTATTCTGAATTTGATGATGTTAATATAAGAAATATTTTAAATATAATCTTGCAGGAGCTTTGTTGGTGGTCCGTGTTCTACGAGTCCTTCGTGTGGTTCGTATTCTAAAACTAGGCCGCTACTCTTCTGGAATGCGAACGTTTGCCCTAACATTAAGAAGTTCAGCGCGACAACTCGGAATGATGGGAATGGTATTAAATGAAATAAAATAAAAGAATAACACTTCTATAGGTATTATCAACCGGTGTGGTCTTCTTTTCCACTTTATTGTATTTCGTTGAAAAAGACGAGAAGGATACTCCATTCACTTCTATTCCAGCAGCTTTCTGGTGGTGAGTATTATGGAGAAGTACTACTTACTTGAAAACTAAAGTTTTATAGACAAAAATTAATATCAATGATCTTTTGCAGTGTTTGCTTAGAATTCCATTTCAAAATCTAACTGTCATATATTTGATTAATTTTAGGGCAATTGTAACAATGACAACTGTTGGATATGGAGACTGTGTTCCAGTAACAGTCCGTAAGTTTATAAACAATAATTATGTTTTATAAACTTATTCATTTGTTTAGCGGGCAAACTAATTGCTTCCGGTGCCATTATAAGTGGTGTTCTAGTTCTCGCACTGCCCATCACAATCATCGTCGATAACTTTATGAAAGTTTCGGGAAAGTAAGTCTAACACCTTCTTGTATTATTATTATTAACATATATTTCTTCTTTTCAGTGTAGAGGAATGATTCCTTGCAAATATCCAAATTACGCGTATTTTATTAAACTATGTGGGTTGAAATGGCGTTAATATCGCTTCTGCTTTACTGCCTCAACAGCAACACTCTGTACACTATTTATGTATATACTTTCACAATCACTCTAATTTTCACTAAATAGTTTAACTCACTCACAAACTACTTATTTTTAAAACACTCAGGCACAAAACATTGATTGCAGCCTCTCAAAGAGCTCGCCCACTAAGATATTGTACAACTTTTCGCCGAGTGCGATAATACCGCAACTGGCCGTTTCTGTAGTCTTTTGCACGAGCTTATTTTCTGTCCCGGTGGTCGCTAACTCTACTTTTGCTGTTTTCAGTGCGAATCACAACATATTTTCGTCTGCTGGTCAGCCAATGGTGATGAATGAGGAACACGAGCATCCAATGTGATCAAACCACTCTTATCAATATATAATCATTCATATTATTTCTGGTATTATCTGTTTTCTTTGTTTCGTGGAAAACAAATTGTTTTCCAAATTGTCGTTGTCGCTTATACAACACTTTCAAGATCAAATAGCTTGTCAAAAATCAAAATTACATAAGATTTCAATGACAAATATTTAGTTAGAATAGTTAATCATTATCACTAACAAACACTTCGAATCTCTTTCGGTACCTTCTTGCGTTACCTATTGAATCTCATATTCCTGTATACATTACATTGGTTTTATTGTGTTCAATAAACCGTTCATTTTTTTCTCGAAACGTTTTCTCTTTTCTTCCTCCCCTTATCGATAAATCATAGACCAATTGTTCATTTAACGTCATTCGACCACCCAACGCGCATAAACTTCACTTTTTGTTATCTGCGCAGGTGGTCCAGTTGTCACATGGATAGTATATGATATCAAAATAAGAATCATTGCTGTCTTATATGACCGAAATAGCAAATGTTAATAATGTAATACATTTACATGTTTATTGTAATATTGTAGAAAACAATAAATGGCCTTTAAAAATGGCAATATTTGGAGATGAACATATTCTCAACAAAACAAGCACATTGTTTAACAATGTCATGAGGACTAATATGAATATAATAGTAGTTCTATTAGTTAAAATAAACACTTAAAAAAGAGTAAAACCGGATAAAAAGCACGAAATGGGACCAAAATGAAATTAACACCGTATTCTCAAAAGAATGGAAGGAACAAATATATTGGAACAAGAATGTTGGTTTGTTAGATGTTAACGTTAGAAGAACATTTGTTATTATGACGACAAAGTGAAGACAATGCCTGTATTTGCAGGTAAAACAAAATATAAGCCGTATAAAGTAAAGTTATAAAAGAGATACTAAACTGGGATCTTTAGAGAAAGCACTTGGTTCCCTAAATCTAGCATACTTCGCGCACCCAATCGTGGTCGGGCACTTTTCCGTACTGAATATCGTTTATGGAATCGTAGAACCGTTGCATGAGACTTGGGTACTTTTGCTTCATTGTTGGAATTTCAAGAACCTCGTATTCGGTATCCTGCAGAAACATATATAAATTTTATAACATTTCTATCAGCTACTCACTTCTTTGTAAAGGATTTTTCCAACAGGGGAGACCACACAAGCAGTTCCGGCTCCGAACATTTCCATCATTCTGTTAGTTTTAATGGCTGCTTTAATCTCTTCCATAGTCACGAATCTCTCGGTAACTTTGAATTCGTTGTAGGATTTGGCTAATGTTATGAGTGAATCGCGGGTTACACCAGGAAGAATGAGTCCTTTCTCGAGAGGTGGGGTTATCAGCTCGGTTTCTGTAATATATAGGTTAATTATAATAGGTTCATGAGAAAGTTTACACTAACCTCCTTGTTCGTTTTTCCAGAACAAGAAAATGTTCATGGTTCCGACTTCGGTGATTTCGTGGTCTTCTCCGTGCAACCATAAAACTTGTTGACAACCAAGTTTAGCTGCTTCGTGACTGACCCAAATCGTCGGTGCGTAATTGCTAAAAACAAAACTATTATAGAGAGATATTCTCTATTTAACTAACCATCCCATTTTGTAGGCTCCAACACCTCCAGGGAATGCCCTTACATATTTGGGGTCTGCTAGCAGGGTAATTGCTTGGAAGCCGGTAGAGTAGTATTGTCCAACAGGACCGGTAATCACGAATAGTTTTGCTTGTTCGGGGAAACCAACTCCAAGGGTGGGCTAAAAAGAATTATATGAATTTTGTTTTATTGCAATTGAATTTTCTCAGTTACAAAATTAAACTAAAACAAGACCTCACGGAAATAAAACTTACGTCAGTTCCAATCATGGTGGGTCTGAGGTAGAGGGAGCACGTGTTTGAGTATGGTACCCATTCCCTGTCAATTCGAATTGTTTCCGAAATTAGCTTAATCAATTCTTCCGAATCGAAATCCTGAAAACCCTTCATCTTGTGAAATTTAATTAAGATGTTATCGTTTACAGCCGCTGCTTCTCAAAACAAAACAGCATTAGGTACTAATTGAATTGCGTTTCCCACTCTTTATAGAGAATTTCTAATGGATTTAGGTATACTGTAGGCAATATGAAGACTATCTCACCGGTAGGGCACATCTCTTGGCGGTTCTTCGCATACGTTCCATATTCATTTCAGGACGGAAAAGCCGGATTTTTCCGTCAATACCACGGTAAGCCTTCATTCCTTCAAAAAGCTCACTGGCATAATGAAGCACCTAAATCAGCAATTATTGTTTTTGTATGGAATGTTCTTCTTATTTTGAAGTTTTATTTGAACTTTAATAGGAATGTACCCCCCTTGACAGACATAAAAATCATTACCACCTGTCAGTTTCACATGATTTTGTTTTTATATTCCCCCACGTGGCTGCTTCACTTTTATCCTAAACCTACACAAATACCTTTGATATATCGTTGTTTAGGCTAAGAATCACCCTATCGACCTGTTTTTGTAAAGGAAACGGTGTCAGACTATGGTAGCAGATGCTACACGAAAACAAGCAAAAACTATAGTGACGTTCAGACACCTTCAGTTCCATTTCACATGTGATATTGACCAATCCCAAATTATTTGTCAAGCAACCTATACGGAAGTTTCACATAGTCATGAATCATCGAATGATGTCACTATTGTTTTTATGCGAATATTAAGGAAGGTTTTGAATTACCTTGGCTCCAGGATGCATGCTGAAGTTAGTCAGAGGGGAAATCTTAGGAACCGTCCAGCCTTTCTTGCTGTCCCAATCTGCCTGTAGCATGTGGTCAGCGTAACAGTGACCGAACTTAAGCGATTCCATCTGAGCAGGTTTCTCGTGTAATTGAGAGCCCGAAGCTCTGTTAATAATAACATCTTCTGCCTAAAATAATTAGTTTAAAGAGAGTTTTTGAAGCATATCAGACATGATCCTGTTTATCACGATTATATTCATTAAATTAAAACACATGAGTAAAAAAAATGAAGTTTCAAATATTTAATCGAAGTTGGCCGATTTTAATTCAAAAAGACTTCAAGGTCGCCAGTAATAATGAAAGATTTTTGATGAGAAAAAGTGATAAAACGGTTTTCATGGTCGGTGGTCGACAGAAACTTGTATTGCAAACTCACGTAAAATGATTTTAAAGGATCTCCAGCCTTTGGATGCGGAAGAGATTGTTCCTCGGCAAATTTAACGTTGCTCACACAACGATGTCCCTGAAGAACCACCCGTTTAGCAGCAGTGCTGATAATACTGTTCATTCTGGAAGAAATAAGAATACGCAAAAATGTTGCAAGTTATTAAAATGAGATTGGAATAAAGTGTGCCTGGTCAATGTCAAATGTTCTCAATGATTGGTTTCAGCGATAAAAACTCTTTATGGACACACAGAAGTTAGAGATAAGAAAATCGGCAACGAAATAATAACATGGTGCTCGATTGGTCGAGCCATTTTTAACTGATCGCCTCACCGATAACCAACATTTCAACAATGAAAAGTGAAATACGAAGTAAAGCAAAAACCAGTATGATGTGTATATGAAAATAGTACTTTACAATAAGACACTGTTATTGAGGCAGTTTTGCGGACTTATAACAATGGGTATAATAATTTTGAGGGGAAAAATAGAAAAAGAAATGGGTGGTTCTTGCTGATTTTAGAGTCCTTATATATGTTTGGCTTTGGTTCGTACTAAAAACAAAGAATAAAAGTAGATATTGAGCGGCAGAAACATTTGCACTTCCCCACTTCCCTTTAAACAATAAAATATCTGCAAAACAATAAATAAGAATGAAAACAAACTCTTCAATTAGCAATTACCATATTGTTGCTAATAGCAAACTGTTCGCAGGCCTTTTGCTAGTTCCCGCGCATAAAACATTTAATCTAAACGGAGATGTGGAAGACTGGCTGCTGAACGCGACTTCGCTGACCACGGCTGCTGTTAAAATGCTGGTGATCCTTAGCTCCGCCTTCTTTAATACCATCAGTCTGATGCAATAAACATTGAAGCAGGCAGAGAAAATGACGTCATCGTTAGCATCGGCTGATTTGCACTGCGGTAGGTTATGACCCCCATGTCTGAGACAAATTCATAAAAAGCATGGAGTGACCACCGGCTGCGATTATCATACTGGGTGGCAGTGGGCAGCTCTCTCCCATGACCCCGGTCAACAATGGCGGACACTTTGATATTGCGAAATTGGTGATGTACAATTTGAAAATAATGACACAAAATTCCAAGAAAGTGTAAAAGTTTCAAATAACATTAGAAAACATTCAGTAATGAGAAAACAAACTATTCTTGCAGAACTAGTTTCTGCAAAACAAAACTCTTTACTTCTCAACCAACTGTTTGCTGTTTTTGTTCTAAATGTGTAATGGTTTAATATTACTAGCTAAAATGTCGTCGAAACGTGTTTCCTTAAGGAATTATGAAAGACATTGCCGTTCTGTTATTGTTCTATGTGGGGTCGCAGTTCTAAAAATAACCCGATTAGTCGATTGACTCTACTGTAAAAATAGAAAGTGCAATGGTGCCTGAAAAATCTGTTGATATAACAGTTATTTGTAACATTATATAATGTAATATTATTAAATGTTTTAGATAAGAAGCCACCCGCGTGGAAATGTAGTCCGACTTCTTGCTGCACACGTGTAGTCACAGATTTTATTGCCAACTGGGGCCACGTGTAGTCTTTTGATCGCATGATGTTTAGCCACTTTAAAGGCCGAAATGCTGTGGCGACCAGAATTTCGTCCGGCTAAAGCGCGCCAAATAGAGACCCACGTGGCACTGAAACTCGGTTAAATAAGGCAGGAATGTCTCAGAGAGAGGGAACAGACAAAGTATAAAGGCCGCTCTGCAACCGCTGCGCTATTGAAGGAACTTGAGCTTATTTTAGTAAAGTATAACCAGTTTATAATGGGAAATAATATAACATCATAGAATACTAGTGAAGTAAGCATTTCGTCGAAATCCTACTCTAATGTACTTTAACTGTGACAAACACTGTTATTGTATGCAAGAAACATAATTTGAACGCGCACGTTTTTGAACATACTTTAATTCATAAAACGGTAAGTTAAGAAAAAACAGTAAAAGTAATATATGTTTGTTTAAATAATTCTTGAAATTGTTCGGCTAAGTGCATCTGCCAGTGGTTCAGGTGTACTCTATGTAATGTTTTCATGGTACTCACTTTTGTAAGTAAGCTAGAACTATAAGTCCTGTACGCTTATAGTTCAGAAACAACAGATTGATTGAGTCTATATATATATAGTTCAGAAACAGCAGAGTGTCATGTATTTTATCTAATTACCATAAAAATATTAGAGAAATAAGTTAATTTGGCTTGGTGATAAAAACAAACTGGGCTAGAGAAACGCTTGCAACATACATGTATTTATCTTTTATGTGGGGTTAAGTAGCTGTAACATCTCCTTGAAATTGGTCTCTTATCTTTTTGCTTCGTCTCTGGAATTCTTTTGCAAATGGTTGTTTCAGCGACTTTTATGGTCTTATCAAAAATGGCCGGAGTTTCTAGAAAAATATAGTAAAGAATCGTTCGGAACTAGAATTTCAGTCTTTTGCCATAAGGTTTTCTAATATACATAGGGATATTTTATATGTTTCACATATTATTTATCTTCTAATAATGAGTATATACTAATTTATTCTTACTTTTAGAGAACATTTTTAGGATAAACTGGTAAATTGAAATTGAAAGTTCATTAAAAAAATTTGATTTATCTATCAATAGTTTATGGGTCTATCTAACTGAATTTGCTGCCCAACGATACCCTAGCTCTGTGTTCTCACATAACACGGATAATCCCTCTCCTTAAGGAGATTTACATAAATCAGCTGATCAAGAATTTGTCCCAAATAGATTTACAAGAGCAATTATTTCTTTCAGCTGTGTTGACTCTAAGTATACACAATAAATTTATCATTTTATTGAGTTCTTTATTTTAGATGTAATAGTGTAGAGAAATCTTGTAGCCAAACTGATCAATTGTTTACTGAGGGTACATTTGCAGTCTCTAAGAAGATTGAGAAAGTTTTGCATTTTAGAACGCGTGATTCAGAGTAGAAATGTACAAGAAGACAAGTACAGAAACATGGGAATCTTCAAAGTAGATGTAACAAAAAGTATTTAAGGGACAAAATTACACTTGTTGATGGATGCCTCTCGTTACCTTGTATATGCGTTGGCTGTCTTAATTGTAGTGAGAAGGTTTTTATAAAAGCAATGATATGTACAGTTATTCAATCTAACGTTATACTTAATAGTAATATTTATTTTGCATGTGGCTAATTTATACTAAACGATCATATTCAATATAACTTGTACGGTACACAGACTGATAGTTTGTACAATTGGATAAAATTTTCGGAAACGAAAACAGCTTATCATTGCTGGTTATTGCTGAAGCAGTTGAAACCGAACGGAGCGAAGATCTAGACAAATAGTTTTGTATTTATCTGTTGTATACCTATTTTGCAGTATATTAAATAAAATCAAAAGAGATGAGGATTATAATTGAATCCATTATACTCTAATTTTTTGCAAAACTATCATAATTTGTACTTTACTATGTTCACGTTACTTACTGGATTGAACGGTAGTTGACTAAGCTGTAGAGTTCGGTCTTGGGCTAGTCGTTTGCACTTGTATCGCCGATTTTGGAACCAAATCTTTACCTATACCAATGATTTCTTTTTCAGAATTGAGTATTATCCTACCTGTGTGGCCGTCAGACCGAGCATCGCAGCCAGTTCTTCCCGTTCACCAGCCGACACATAACGCTGCTTCTTAAACCTTTCTTCTAAATCGTTCACCTATAAATATTTTGTCTGTTACTTGCAAAATAGATAATTAATATGGAGTTTTTAAAGAGTTCTTGCCTGTTTCTGTGAAAACAAAACTCGGGCCTTTCTCTTCTGTTGTTGACTTCTTAATGTAATGGCACCCTGGGTAGGATCAACAGGGGCTGAGGGAACGAACGAATCTGCAATTAATTTCAAATAGCTAAGGTAAATCTTTTTTAAATCGAGGTTTATATAGATCTATTAGTGTACATATTTCTGAAGGATAATACGAATTTGTAACTAGATTAACTTAAATATTTAAAACCCACTAAGATAAGCAATCTGCATATCAACAGCAAGACTATTCCTCATTTGCATTTCGTTATCAAACTGAACGGGCATTGTCGCTTCTTTGTGGGTAGAAGCATCATACAAACTCATTGACATCTGATTGAACTGAGAATCCATAGAATCCGCAAAATTCATCAAATGGTTGTGATGGTTGTCTGCAAAGCCTTTCAAATGAATAATTGTTATTATATTATTCATCTAGTTTCCTCAATAAAAGGTTGATTTTAACAAAGTATAGGCTAAATTTCGGTCGCACCTTGAAATGTCGATTGTTGAAGTGACTGTTGGTTCTGCATTGTGGATGAATGATTTGAGAGTTCAAAATTAGGAATAAGTAATCTTATATGATAATGTATTTGTGAGAATTTTCACTATAGAGCACCCATTTTCGGGATTTATGACACTTCTTGGGTGGTCTTCTCAGAAGTATTCAGTTACAGAGATATCACGCTGGCCAATTAGCGCATCCGTGCACAATAAACATATATTGCAATGGATCAATCACTACACTATAAATTCTAACTTAAGTCTTCTTAATAGAAGATGGAAAGTATTATATACTTATAATATCTGTCTGTAACTTCATATTTCTCAAAAAATGCATCTTTTCCGATTGTAGTACACTGAAAAGATAGTGTAGCTGACAATTTTCTTAAATAATATTAAGAATCGGAAAGGGAATTAATGTAGTTTTAATGTAAAGAACTATTATTGCAAACCGATAGGTTATAAACTTTAGAATTTATAACGATAAAATACCAAAGTTGAAGAAAATTGTAGAGCTTATTCGTTTCGTCTATGAACCTAGACGAAGTAGCTCGGATCAGTGGTTTGGTCTCATCCGTAGGATAGTCATTAATTCCACTAAAGAAGTACAATTTCAGACTGTCCTTCTCTAGCCATGTCATGAAAATGTATGACGGGCAATAAAAAATCAACCTTCGCTCACATTGTACTTATGATTATTCAAATGTATAAATATAAAAAGAAAAAGTTTTAGAAATACTGATAACATGTAATAATTTGTAAAAATGTTTATTTCTCTGATTTTCAGACAGAAAATGCTTCGGATGGCGGCAAGCTCTTTTCAGTGAATGATATTGGCACGGCTATTCTTGTTCTTCTTGAGTTTTCTACAACAAAACATTCTCCACTGAAACCGACGGCCTTTACTACCTCGCCAGCATGAAGAGTCACGCCGGTCATTTGGTCTGAAATATTTGATTTAGACATAGATTTTAAGTTTCCTGGAGGGTCGTTCTTTACACGATTTGCACAGATCTGTTCATATCTATCAGTTGGTACATCTATCTAATTTATGGCAGAACTTGCTAACATGAGTAGAAAGAGAAATAATAACAGATATATTTGCCATTGCGAAATAAAAGTGAAAATGAATAAACAATTCACGCGTACCTACAAAATCTACAATCACATTTCTTCTCTGAGGGAATATATATTTCTTGCCATCTCGGACCTCATAACTACGAGGGACGGGAAGGACCGGTGACATTGTAAACGGGGAAACCGAATGCGGAGACCTTAAATGGGGTTGGAGAAAACTAGAAGATAAACTAATTTAAATAGAATTATAAAATATAATATATATTAGGTTCACACTATACTACTACTTCCTAAATAATCTTACATCTTTAGCATTTTCCTCAGGGGCGACGGTGGTCTCACCGCCAGCATGTCTATCTGCTCCTTCACTAGTTTCTCCGATATTCTCGAGAATTCAAGGCGATCATTACTCTAAAGTTCCACAACTCATTTAATGATGAGAAAAACAAGCAAAACCTTAATACAATTTATAAATTGTTGATCACAGTCAGCTATTGTATTTTGAAGTTGTTTTGCTAAATCCATAACATTTTGAATTAATGTAGGTTTGAATCCTAAAGTATAAAATGAGTTTGCTGCATTTTATCAATAATAAAAAACCCCAAGAAACGGCACATGGCTGGAAGTCGATATCTTCTCTCACTGAAATTACATCTGGAGCAAAGAGTTTAACGATAAACGGCCTCGAACAAGATCTAGCGTCGAACAAGGCAATCTATAAATTACCGCATTGGTCGTGTTTCTAGGTGATCCAGCTTTTATTTGGGAGTGCTGAGTCTCTGAGCCAGGAAACTGTCTCGCAAGGGCGCAATTAATTACATTTTAGTTTTTGTGCTGGACAAATCCCAAAATCTTAAATTCCATGCAAGGATTAGCAGATTAACAACAGAAACCAGTTATTATCAAGGTGTTTTCAAATATAGAAAGTCACGTTTTAATTTAGCATTTTTCATTTAATAAACATATATCTCACCAGTTCTCGGGACATTTGATTAGTGTTTCGTGCCGCAATTTTGGCAGCATCATAATCGACACAAAAGAGTCCTTCACAATGCGAGACGGCCATGCACAATCTAAATGTTTGTCTAAGTCTCATTTTACCACTTTTTTTTCTAAAATATGACATATTTTTGAAAATTTACTCACCTTTTCGCTATTTTCTGTCCGCCACTTCGATTGGTCATCTCTATATTCTCTAGTAAACGGGAACTCTGCAAACATTTAGCGTCTTGTTTAATTTCTGAAATAGTACCATTTCTCTGTTTCTGCCGTCCATGGTGTCGTTTATTGTGTTTATTAAGAGTTCAGTTAGACCATTGCTCTTAGATTTAATATAACCCGGTATATCCACAAGATAGATACTGTTTTGATCACCGAAAGCTGTACCTAAACCTAAAAGTACGTAATTAGTCAAATACAAGTGTCTTCTTTCACCGGAATCATCAAATCCACTGTCGCCTTCTGCATCACTACCGTTATCCAACTGTCTATTGGTTTTATTTATAATCATTTGTACAAGACGAGAGTAGATTGCTGTCACCAAGCTGTCTCGAATCTTTTCGCACTAAACTCAGAATGATGATTGTGTAAGGTAGACTATTACAACATTCTTTGTTCAAAGACTTTTATAATTAGCTGACCTCTTCTATAGTGACATCATTTAATGTACCATTCATTAATGTTCTATAAAGAGATAAGGAAGATATACCCAATAAGAAAGAGGCGTCTTCTAGATCTAAAAATGTTATAGTTGCTTACAAGGAAATACTCCCAACGGATGAGAAGAATGAAAAATTGACTGTTTTTTACTAAGTACTCAACTTTCTACCTAATTTACAAACATATATTATTCGGTAGTGTTTCATTTTCCATAAACTAACCGCTGAGGTTGTCCACATCCACGAATCCTTTGATCATTTTAAAAACTAGATTGTTTAGTAACATACACGCACAGAGAGCCTAAAATTGATTTATTAATCATTTCTAGCGGAAATCTACTAACCGCGATTACATCATCGGTAGACATACCGAGTGCATTTATTGATTGTCGGAACTCGGGAAGAGATCCATAATTGCTGAAGTTTTCCCGTAATTGAAACCCTGAGATTCGGAACCTAACTATAACATTGATATGTTTCTTATACTGAATATTTAAGTCCACCTTTCTCTTGCTCTCTCATATCATTCGCTAACATTGCAAAAACTGTGGCCTTGCATCCTCGACTAGGTGATTCCAAAAGAAAATGACCAAGTGATACTCTTATTAGCACATTGTCACGATAGTTAACTTCATAATAATGAACCTTAACATAAAATTGTCAATATGTAAATGAACCAATCAACTTGCCGCTTTAGAACTCATATTGTTTGAACTAGAATTAACACTTAGAAGCGGTCTTAAGACCGTCATTACTGCTCCGAGCACAGCCATGCTTCTATCAGAGATGCTAAGCTGTTGCGAGAGGTCCAGTAGAACGTGCTCACAAATTTGAGTTTTGCCTGATCCAGCAATTCCCCTGAAACAGCCTATATTTTCACATTTCCTTTTAAAAATCATTGCTAATATAGTATGTCTTAAAACCTACGGGGTGCACAAATTTTCAAGAAATTTCCGTAGATTTGGAAATAGGCTATATATTGATACTTCTAATATTATTGTAAATGGTTACCTGAGAATTAAAGCAGTGTCTTTATTGTTCAACAACATTGTAGATATTTGTGGTATTGCATTATATGTGGTATGAGAATAGCCCGATATGTCATTGAAAGGGTTTACAAAATATAGTTCATTTCTTATTGTAAACTAAAATAGCAATTAAATAAAATTTAAAAGAAAAGTACTAACCCAACACTTTCTTTCGCTAAATGACTGGCAAAGTTTCTGTACTATTATATCATTATCAGCATCCGCAATGTCAGCTATGCTACTTTGGAAGAATATACCTAAATTTGGTAACTGCTAAGCTTCTTGTAAAGATTTAAACAAATAAGAGACAACTTATGTTTTACAAGAATATTGAACATTTGTCTTACTTGTTGATGAATGACCTCCCATTGCTACGCGTCTCTGTAGAGTTCTATCTAGCGATTCCAAAAAGCTCCTAGCAGGTTTCGGTGGAGCAATATCATGCAATGAATCTGAAACAGTATCGTTTTTACGTTTGTTATTTAATTTAACAATTAGAACCAGCAGGCTGTTTGAATCCTAAAAATGACCACAACATGGTTTTAATTCAATTAATCTTTTATTTGCATTTCCTTTTTTACAAACCCGCTCTTCTAACTCTGGTTGTAGGTGCTCCATTGAATGATGTACTCTGCTGTTCAAATGTGGCAAAACCACGGTTAAACAAGCGAGCATCCGCTGTTGTAGAAGTAGATGGAGCACATGTTCCAAATCTAAAAAGAATACTAACTCTTTAATTTAGTAACTTTTTACATACCTCCTTACGCCGATGTTTCTTGCTAGTTGACTCATAGATTGTGAAATATTATCCTTGGGTAGCGAATTTGGCCGTGTTGAAATAAATGATAAAGGGGTGTCTAAATAAAAACTTTTAAAATGTCAGCCCACCCAAGTAAACAAACCCGCATTGTAACTGATATTAGTTGGTTGTGGGGTTGGAGTATTATCTCTTGTTCGAATCGGTGAAAAGAGGGACGTTGACAACCGCGAATCTACAGAGCTGAACCGAAACCTTTTTAGGACATATATTTGAGTTATCTAACCTATCTAAAGATTCTCTATCAGATTTATCTAACTGGGAGTCCAGCTGGGCACGGACCATATTTAGTTGGCGGGTCAACTAAACAAAGTTCTATTAATAATTTACACTTTTAACCCACAGTATCAATATCCATCCTTAGCCTCTCAACGTCGACCATATTTCCATTTCGCGTAACCGTGCCGGAATGTCTAAACGCAACTTTGTCTATTGCCAGTCATGGTGGTTTTGTTACCTGTGAGGTGGTATAATTGGCGGGTCTAGTCGAGGTCTCGGTAATGTTTGAGACATACGCATTGCAAACCGACAAATTCTTTTTTATTGCTGAAAAATAGAATATTAAAAAAAGAATTTCATAGATCAACAGACAGAACTTATGTTTATTTTGGGGGAAATTTTGAAATAGCAGGCATTTGTTTGGTGGTCTGTTTTGCATGAACCTCCCTTGGTAATACTAGATATAAGTCAAAATAACTTGCAATTTTATATTGTTCTCTTTACATAATGTACTGCTAGCTTTACTTCTTACAAAACTTTCTTTCTTTAACATAGAAAGCAGCTTTTTTATATTTAAATATTTTTTCTTGATCAGGAACAAGCATTTATCATTATGTTGTTATACATTTAGAAATAAAAATAAGAAAAACAGACATCAACGTTTACAAGTGTAAAAGTAGTAGTATCAAAAAGCGCTTCGTTGTTTTCTATGTATTTGGGTCATGTAAATTAACGAAAAAATCATTGAAATTGATGCAAAGAGAACCTCTATCGGCTATGTTCTATAGTAGACCAATGTGAGTGTTGTGCGAAAAAACAGTTCGTAAGTAGGAGATTCGCGTCTGAGATAAATTGCTGTTTCTAGTAGAACATTTATTATTTGGAATCGGACGGTAAACCTCAAATGGAACTAGCACCATTAGTCTTACGCAGTTTTTAGACGATTTCTAATCTCAGTTCTAATATTGAAATAGCTTTACTCTTACTGTTTGATATAGTCATTAAGTAATACTATACTCTTTGAATTATGTTGAACTCTTTAGGAAAGGAAAAAGCATTAAACCTGTGGGTGGCCGGTATTTTCATTGGGGTGGTCAGGTTGTTTCCAGTGCAATTTTGACAGTCCATTTGACAGTTTAGGCCGAAATGGACAAATATCCTCGAAAACATCAGCAATGAAATGTGTAGTTAATGGGAGAATGAGGGTAGGATAGTCTGTAACAAAATCTGGTTTAGTAATAAATAAGAAAAAGTGTTTATTTTACTGTAGTTCAGTGGTTACTTTGATACAGGGGTTCGGCCATTCATAACGGAATAGTATTAAAATAGTATTTTTTTTAAAAACGTATCCTTCGTTTAAAACAAGTTTTAAAACAAGGAACTGGCACATACCATTTTAATACAGCTTTATCTAAAAAACTTCTGAAGATGCAAGAACCTTCTTAATTGTAGTTCGTCCATTCTTTTACCTAGTTCTTCTTGTAATATCATCCTTTTCTTCTTTATATTTTTAACTCTCTTGCCTTACATTTTTCATTCTTATCAAATTCCCTTTTTCTATCGCATTTTTGCTAAGAAATGGACTTTCAGAGATGGGCGGAAATTCAATTTTGGTTCGTTTCCATAGCAGAAAAAATGAACTCTAATTGGATTATATAAATACAATAAGCGACAAATTATATGAAACTATAGCAAAATCGATAAACATAATGCGAGCAGACGAAACCTTCTATTCAAAAGGGCGCGGTAGCTATTTTGTGATCTCTGAATGTTATTCTCTGGGAATAAAAGGCAAGTTAACAATTTCAATGACAATATGAAAATGCTTTGAAAATCACAAGGTCGCCTTTGTTCAATGCACATTTCTCGAAATGTCGCTATATTAAGTTGCGAAGTGGCCAGGTGATGTACATTCTATTTTCGTTGGTGGCGAATTCTTCGTATTGCTTCTATTCAATTAAACTATTTGGGTGGTCTTCAGAAAGAAGTATTTCTGTTGTGACAAAACCACATCTCGGCTGCTAGAATATCCTCTAGTTTGGTTGTTCGTTTCTGCTTATTTTTCATTTGCTTTTTTTCCTTCTTTCCTCATGTTTCCAATTTCAACCGATTTGAATTTCAATGCAAACAAAATGCCCTTAAAACAATCAAAG
Organism: Phasmarhabditis papillosa; assembly: GCA_034691345.1. NCBI lineage: Eukaryota > Metazoa > Nematoda > Chromadorea > Rhabditida > Rhabditidae > Pellioditis > Pellioditis papillosa. The sequence continues at coordinate 17,517 of JAQGAV010000008.1, read as the reverse complement.
GATATGAGAAAACGGAACGCAAAAAGCTTCAATTACAGCATAAAAGTGTGGTTTCTGATGAAAGTTTAAAATGTGACTAACAACAAAAGAACAATTGAGATGAAGCTATTTGGCGAATAAGACCGAGGATTTAAAATTATATAGTGCAACAATAGCTGAATTTACAAAAAGTTTGGTAATTGTGTCTTGCAGCTCATTTTGATTTAGATATTTCAACAGACATTCTCTAATGTACCATGTGATTTCGCACAAACTTGAATGTTAGGGATGACTTTTCGGTTAATACGCCCAAATTGACCGTGACTAACAATTCCTTAGAGGAGAACCAGTTTCTTTAATCACACTTAATAACTACAGAATATACTTGAATTAACGGACTATAAAACCGGCAAAACACCATTCAACACAAGTCTAACAAGTAAATGGTAGAACGAATCACTATCCAAATCATTGTTTATTAATACATTTATTGCTAAATATAGTAAACTTTGATCTACGACACGATTTTTCTTCCGACTTTTCTTCATATGTGGTCTCTTTCGCTATTTCTTCTTCATCAAGGTCGTTCAACAACCTCATTTTGTCAATTATGACCATTTGAAACTGTTTTTGAGTTCATTGACCTCGCTCCTCTTAAAACAGTCATACTGTATTCATATTTCAGCAAAACTCCTGTTCATCCTTCACTTAGAAAAATGGCTCTCAACGACACTCGTGAGTTTTTAATGGAATTAATACTAAAAATAACTATAGTAAGGGTTACATTTTAACACATATTGAATTAATTTACAAATGCAGAACTATACTGTGGTATTTCGCCCAGTTAAAATATATATTAGTTGTTGGAAGTGTGACTAACAAAAGGGCTTGCATTTTAGAGTGTCTTGTCACCGTTGTAATGCCGTTAAACGGCCTGTTTCTTTCGGTCCAAATTTATTTTATTTTTTCTATTTTCCCGGTAAAATTGTTTGTCGGTTCCTTTGCCGCATCAAAAAGGCGCTTAGTAATGGAAAGAAAAGTCATCAGCCTAACTAAACTAATTAAATGGCGGTTTCTGGTCGTTTCTTGCTCAGCCTCAAACAAAAACGAATACTCTTTAAAGAGACCTAACTGTAGGCAAGAATATAGACGTTATTTGGCAATATCAATTGATATCTGTTTTGATATTTATCTACTTCTAAAAAGAAACAATTTTAGTCAAAAAATCATTTTGAGACTTTTTAGTAAGTTCGTACCTAATATAGCTTTAATGATAATTCTTTTTGATGGGGCTCTAATATTGTTTTGTTTCGTTTATGTTTCTTAAGCAATATGTCTCTATGCCTTCACTTCTATGCGTTTCTCCTTTATATGCCCCGCCCAGTTTGTTTCGAGTCTAACCACAGCTCAATCAAAGTACTTTTGAGCATCCCCACTCTCTGTATTATAGTCTAAGACTGACTTTTACTGAACTATCTACATTGCTAGATATATTCTCTTATTGGCTGATCAGCTATTCTATTGTGTTCTTGTGAGGTCTAGCCAATGGCACTTTTAGAAACAGCACCCGCAATGGATTTTATCTGTCAGCGATATGTGCTCAGTGATAATCGTAGGTTTCGTTAACTTTTTACTTTTGAATCTAATAACAAACAGCGTTCTATGACAGCTTCCTACAAAATGACCTGTTTTCGAAATATCATTTCTAGAAATAAATATAAAAATGTCCATACATTTTGTCCTATTGAGAGCTATAGTCCTTCGGTTTATTTTGCAATGACGTCAATGTAAAGCCTATTCTGGGATACCCTAATTATCTAAATGTGTGGCAGGCCAGTTTTGGCTGGCCACCCATATGTTTAATGTTTCTCGCCTTTAGCATTTAAATTGGCTCTCTGTTATTGTACGATAGGTATGAAAATGAAAACATCAGTGTTCATCTGACAAGACCACCTATGATGTTTGTTTTATACAAAACGTTTTGAATAGTGGGTGGTCTTTTCACAAAGAGTTTTTGCGTTCAACTGAGTGTTGAAGCCATGTTCATAATTGAGCGTAAAAGCCCCATGGTTGGTCTTTGACTGATGCTTTGCAAACAACTAATACATATATCTCATTCGCTTAGTTGGTAACGATGTTTTGTTAAGCTGAAAAAGTGCTCCGCTGGGTTTGATGTGGTGCTCACCAGCGGTGCTTTTCTTGCCTCCAAACAAATGCAAAGTAGAAAGGATTAACAAAACGAACGAATAAACGCATTGAAAAGTGAGAATAGAAATTTGTAAGCATTTTTTTACGTTAATATTCACTATACCTGAAAATTAGTTTGAAACATTTCAACAATAACATCTAGAAATGTTTAGTACAGAGAATGTATATCCTATTTTTTAAAGCTGTTCGCAATTGTTTTTTTATATTTATCTGTTGTTCACATTCATTTGTCGTCCTGGAAAGCAGGAAACTTAATTTCCGCATCGAGTTCGCACTGCATTCGATCTTTTCCAAATTTACAATAAAGCAGATGAAACAGTTTTTCTGGAAAACATTAAATTTATGAAACTTTGAAAAACATTGAGTCTAACTAGGCAAACTGAATAGTCTCTCTCATATGTTAATTCTTTCAATGCCCAAAGTAAACGCCGCTTTTCATCTCTTGGGAATGAAGATCTCTCTGTACCTTTATCTCTTGGGAATTCTACACTGGTAGAAATTTAAAAACAACGGGAACTATACTCAATTAGTATCCAAATATACTAAAGTACACATATATGTTCTATATGTTAGTTAAAAATAGTTGAACGAAAATATCTCGGGGGATGTAAAACTCTATCATTCACCGCTATCCTGAGCATCTCGAAATGTCAAAACGGAGCAGAAACTTCTTCATCTAAGAGTTCAGAAAACAACGAATCCATTCATCAAAACCGTATAAACCACTTTCCCCCCTGAGATTTGCCTGCGGGCCCCCTGCTAAAACGACCATTTAATAATCCTGTAAACAATATAGGGAAATGTTGTTTTGACAACAAATTCCTCTTCTTTCAGAGCTCTCTGAAACATTTGATCTTTTGGATGTGGACAAAGATGGAAGACTCTCTCGAAATGAGATTGCAGCTTTGTTGAGAACTATCAATGTGGAGCCAACCAGAGTCGAATTAGACTTTATTTTTCAAGAAATGGATGTTGATGGTGAGCTACCATCTTCTAGAAGTGTCTGTTGACGATGTTAAAATATGTAGACGCCAGTCCATTTTACTTATAAATATAGTTGTTCCGGTCCATTAAAGCTAACGACCTCGTAATGTTCTATTTTATACCCTTTGAGAAGAAATACAACTAAATTATAAATGCAAAGTGCACTCTATTTTCTTCGAAAGTTTTTGGTTTTACATATTTAACACAGCTGACTCTGGGAGCGGAGCCATATTTAGTTTATTTAAACAAGACCGCCGAGTGTGAGGAGGTGTGCTTATTTTAAACATTAAGAATGTCCTTTGATCGAACTCACGAAGCTAAGTGTATAAGCGAAAAATAGAAATAAATGTTCAGCATTATTATGCACAATTCACTCTTGCTAGTGGTAAACAAGGTTTTAGTTCATTAAAAGGCACTTTCATACAATTTGGATCTATTTTTGAATAGTGACGAGTGGGGTGCAAATGCTGGCTAATTTAGTAGGGGAAGCGCTACTTAGTCTGCAAAATCTAGAATGCAACAGCAGTTTTGTGTAGCAGAGAAGATACATTCGTGCTTTTAGTTCATTAAGTGTCGGGGGGAAACATCACCAACCTCCCTTGTTCTCGTGTGATACGGCTATTTGTAGGAAAGTAGTATTAAAATTTTGGAAACACTTTTTGCTCTAAGTTTCTTGACATATATTGTGAAAGACTACAACTGCGTCTCTGAAACAAACTTATTGGGCCAACTGTGTAATGAAAGCATGCACACATAACAACTGTTTATTGTTTTGGCTGATACTTCCCAAAGTGCTGGCTATTTCAAAGCCAAAGTTTAATTTTACTTGGGTCGGAATTGTAGTGAGTGGGTGGCGGTTATATATTCTCCAGGGAGGTCCATTGTTTTGTTTAATGTCGGCCTTCGGGAGGTTGGGGTACAAAAGTATGAGTCCAAGAAAGTTTGCTCTTTTCAGCTTTTTAACTTGTCAATTAAAAAAGTACAATAGTTATCAGTGATATTTCAGAATCCGGCAAGATCAACAAGGCTGAGTTTGTACGTTACATGCGAAGTCCTCCTATACACAGAACAACCTTAAAGGAGCTTGAGGCACAGTTCCAGGAATTCGATTCGGATGGAGACGGAGCAATTAGTGAAGGTATGTTTCAACTTCATTTCTCAATGTTTTATCGCGGGTAATAGAATATTCAGTTCAGTGGCACTTATCATATCTCACGTGTTACCTTTCCGTCTCATTGGGAGAAAAGTTTTTGCATATCCGTTCAGGTGATTGTAAATGTTCACTGAAGCGAAAATGCACCAAGTTAGGCCAAAGAATCAGGCCAGGCATGAAAAGACAATTCAGGCACAACGAATTTCTAGTGGAAAGTTCAAAGATTGGTTTTCGCGTGATTTTCGCCATTTCTTTCTGGAGAGTACAATGTAATGCAGGTTGTCTCAGGAAGGTGTGAGGTCAACTAAACGAGACTCACATTTCTGGCATTGCTCAATAGTTGGGTTCTATCCGTTTTATTCTACATATTTTCTGAATATGTGTTTTCTTGTGTCCGACAGCTTGTCTTGTACCCGCAGGGTGGTCTCGGGGGAAATTTCTCGCCACCAATCTGATATCGTCTCCCTCGCCTAGCGCGCAGCAGCAAAATAAAGACTGAATATTTTCAAAACTTTTGCAATGCAGGTGGTCTAAGGACTCAAAAACAGAGAATAATTGTTCGGTGTTTGAAATAAGCAGCCTTGTTATTGACAAAGACAAAGCTAATCAGTAATACACTATAAACTTATAAATAAAGGCATACAAATAAAAATTATGGGTTAAAGTCAAATGGATTGGACCTAAGAAAAAGACAGTTTAGTACTTTTTGCGATACCTGCAAGCCTGTAGTGACTGCGAAAATGTTGGCATAATCACTTTTCAAAAGTAAATAATGAAACTAAACGGAATAGACAAAGAGTGCTTCTTACTCTAGACGAAACATACTAGATTAGACAAGGTTGCTAATTTTAGAGGAGATGGCGGCTATTCTTGAAAGAACAACCGATTTGCGAGACAAGCAAACTATCCATGAACTATTCACAGCAACCGACCAGAACGGGGACGGAAGAATCACCTTTGTTGAGTTTGTGAAAATGATGCAAGAATAATATAAGAACACCTAAGAAGATAATCTGCATCTGTAAAATCAGTATTTCTTCAATAATCACCACAATATTCAGCATTCCAAATGTGTAACAGTTTCTTTCCAATGTCAATCTATATATATTTCATTTATTTATTCATTCGTCTAGTTAAATCTGCTATATTTCTGTGGGTATTTTGAAGGTTATGTGTCCGATAGTGTTAATTCTTCCCTAATTTCAACAAATTATTCTATCTATATTAATAAATGTCTTTGCTTTATTCCTTCTCAATAATCTAAGGGAATATCTTAAAACTCATTTGATTAAAAAGTTTAGAGCTGCATTAAGCTTATTGCTTTTCTTTAGTGCTGACGCAGGCACTCATTTTTCTTCACGTGTGGGCTGCACGCGTTCCGATATACGAGAACCCTCATCGCAAATTATTCGGCCGTTCCATAAAATATTCATGCGAATTAGAAGGGAAATCAAAAACCACCAAAGAAGAAAAACAACTTGCATCTTACAAGAAATATATTTATTAAAATATAATAACATCTGTATTTGTACAAGGTCGATTTAACCCGTGCCCCTTTCTAGAATCCGTTTAGGTTCATATCCCGTAGTAGAATGCGAGAAATTAGCTCTGTGAAAACCTGAAAATCGTGAATTAATGTCCCATTATGGATTCGTGAAAGTCTTAGGAGAGCCTAACTTAATTTTAAAACCAAAACTAGTTTGTATATTAGTAGTGTTTATACATAGTACTTATATTGATAAACCATAAGTGTATATATGATCACAGTGCAACTATTCAAATTGTCTAACCATCTGTATAGTTCTCCCTGTATTCTACTTTCTTAAGGTGTAACAAATTTTCTTCTTCACCAGTTTATAGCTGCTGCGTTTTTTCTACTTCTTATGAAATTGATAGCCCCACCTCTTTGACGCCTTCCGCATTCTTTGCAGAGACCTCTGCGAATGAAGCATTTATCCTCCGGGAGGTCTTCTGGCCCAGAGAAGAGCAAACTTTACGACTGAGATCAGTTTTGTTTCCGAGAACAACGCGAACAATCTGAAAATGGCTTGCTAATTCAGTTTCTAAATATGGAGTGTTTGTGATGAATAAAACAGCAATGAACGGATATTACATGATGTAATTCACATCTGTCTTTCGTGCAATTTCCCTCTTTGATTGAACCGGAAGTTGGAAATGGAGTCAATTGACAACATGTGCACAGCATATGTCCACAACCAAACATATTCCCTCATTTGACTGGTTAACCTCAGAGAAATTTCTATTAATAAAGAGAAAGAGAACAGTATTCACATAAGTAATTTTTAGGATGACTCACATTATCGTTTGGTGTTGTGCGGTCCTCAGAATTCAGCGATTTGTCTAACTTTTCATACGATTTATAATCGTTAACGGAATACACAAAAATTATACCATCTACGAGACCACACACGTCGGAAAGTTGAACATCCTAAAAACAACTGAATTGTTTTTTAATTGCAAAGTTTGTCTAACCTGAAACCTGTCAGCTCCAAGATCCAACACTTCTAGTGTATAATAGTACTTGTAAAATTTTCTCAACTGTAAACAACCTTATTCAACAACTTAATTAATAGACCCACCACATTTTTAACTGTTTCCGTTGTTCTATTATATCTTGATATAAAAGTATTATAGAGGAAGCGTAACATCTAAAGCAGAATAGCACATAAAACCAATGAAGAGAAAAAACTTACCAAGCATGATTTTCCAACCTGGTGGTCGCCGGCCATCATAATACGGATTTTTCGTTTAACTATAATGCTTGAATGTAGAAACAGTGGATTATCATATGTTGATATGGAATGGTCGCTCGATCCTGGCTCATCCGACGAACAATAATCGAAACTAAAATGAACTTAATATAATTGTATATCTGTTTAATATACCTTTTAGTTTGTCGTTGCATAATTTTACTGTTTATTTCCGAGGTTGACAAACATTCCGGCATGGAACACACACTTCTTGTGTCAATGTCGCCATTCACTGATGCTAACGAACAAATTCCACTCTCGCTATCGTTATTAGACTGAAATAATGTTGCGAATACCGGAGCATAGTTGTGTATTTTAAAACAGTATTAAAACATACTTCTGTTTTTTCATAGACGTCGTCGTGATCAACATTTATTTTAGCCACCCGGAAACACCTCCAAACACCAAGACTCATACTGAAATGGCATAAAGTATGGTTACTTTATAATTGATATAATTTGAATAAAAAGATTAACTGAATATTAATATTAGTATATAAAGGGACAAGTTAAGTAATGGCATTGAATGAAATAGCATCTCGTGTCATAATGTAATATGCACAGCAACTGTTTTAAAGTGTTCAGTATCGACTTTCAGACAGAGGTAAGCCGAACATACAACTCAAAAATCGCTAGAATGATGTCCAAGTTTGTAAATTTATAGTTTTCTAATGAAGCTGCTTAATAAAGGGAATTCTAGCACTTTTCTTTCTATTTGGGTGGTCAGTTTTTGTTGTAACAATTGAAACAAAGAAGAGATGATTGTCTTCAAAGCGAACTTGGAAAACGCCAAACAAATAAACAGTAGCATAAAAATACATTTAACAAAAATACACAAATTAATACATCAAGAAAGCGGAGGTTAATATAACGATAGGTTAGAAAGTGTATATTACAAAACTATTCAATAACGAACTTTTAACTCTTCATAGCAAAGATCAAGTGATCGGAATTTGTTCTGAGGTTGCACCGAGAAATATCATTTGTCTTTATTTGATTATTCGCTCGACTCGGAACTTTCCAAAAATGAACTCGAGAATTTGCAATTTTCATGTTTAATAGCCGTTTTAGCTTTTCCTTATAATACGTTAAGAGCAAGTTACATAAGTATTTTTTAAGGGGGATTCTCTGGGCAAAGAAGCTTAAATGTTGAGTTGGAACAAGTTTGTCGATTGTAGGAATTCCTGTGCAGATTATATCGAACAAACGAAAATCGCAAAGATTCAGCAGCGATAATTGTAGAAACGACAAGGACGCTATGCATGACAAACCTCCGACCGCCAAAAACACAAATGGAAATACAAAAATCTATCAAATATGCTATTTGCGGTAACATCTTGACATTATAACACCGTTCGGTTTATAAAAACAAAAACTGTAATGCAGAAAATGATACAATATAATAGAAGTTCTAAGGTATTCATTCACCTTCCGAAACCGTTTACATGAAACATTCGAGCACAGATTTAATTTTAAGTTTTGAAAATAGACCTTAGTTTTTAATGATACAAGTATAGAAAAGAATTAATGTTTATAAAAGTTTAAAGTATCTCTTGGAGTTGTAAAAGAATCCTGCAAGAGTATACATAATATGCTTGCAGGGGGGGGGGGGGGCACAAGGGCAAGCAACTGTGTAAAACATACGACTTCCGTTTAGCTATTTCAGTCAAGCTGTAGAGAAAATCATTTTGAACTCGAATTTGTTGAAAACCAAAAACATAACGATGTAGAGATCAACTTCTACAATAATATACTAGAGAATATTGTTTAATATTATCAGATACGTTCTGCATACAAAATAGTATAGTATAACAGTAGTATGGCAAATGTAACTTAAATGAATATAAACCTCTAATGTATACAAAATTACCTTCTATCTCTTTTCATTTACATTTTCATGTTTTATAGAAATACCTTGCTAAGACAGTTCGTCTTTAATGACATTATTATAATACGTCTCCCAAAAGAGCCAAGTAAAATATGACAACCAAACTTCTAAGATGAACTCCTATCAATTTGCTACAAATTCCTAATATGATTTTAATGTATTAAAAAGAGAAAAGAAACCTTTTTGCTGACGCCTAGGCGCTGCAATATCGCCATGTGAGGTAATATATCAATCTTCACAGCAGCTAACTTCTCTTTCCGATACTATAAAACAGTGCCCCGATCTACACCGGAAGCTGTTCTTTCCAGATCGGCCACACGTTTGATGACCACCCAAACTGTTTTAACCACCAAAGGCGACTGCCGATAAACAAAAGGTCAAACTTTACTAGAGAAACTATCTGTATGTGGGTAGCAAATCACAATTTAGAAACCTTGTTGTATCTTTTTTGTACGATTACGTATATAAAAATTGTTAAATACCGAATCTGATGAGCTATACAAAGTGAGAAAGAGCATGACGTATTATTTCTATAGTATCTTTTTATATTTTCTTTTATACTTTCCAAACATACATAAACCCTGGCTGTGATTGAATAACGGGGCTTGTTCTTATTGGTAGATGAGTAATATAAATAATACCAGTAAATTTGAGAACTCACTACAAAATGTATGAAAACATAAAAAGACGGTTAAATATTGTTGCTCTAAAGCAAAATATCACATTTGATTCAAATGAGCATTGATTGATTGTATCTAGAGACCGGCTAGAATACCGTTAATCTTCTCTTCGTTGCCGGCAATACGACCTTTAGTAGCAGCTAGTTGAGCCTTAACATCTCGAACTTCGTTTTCTATATTACTTAAGGCGTTAGACAATCTAAAAACAGACTGTATTCTATAAATTTCTGATTTTACTTACTTATTAGATTCACCAAACTCGCTAGCTTCACGATCTTTCAGTTCGGCTTCAATCGATCGAGTTTCCGACCGCCACTTCTCAAGTTCTCGCATCATCGATTCCAGATCTTCCTGAAAAGTATCACCATAATCAATGTGAAGTAAACTTTAAAATACCTGCGCATAATCAAACAGTCGAGCTAAGGGATAAGTGTTCTTGGTGACATTCTGAAGCATTTTCTGAAGACTGTCAATCTAAAAGGAAGTTTACTCCGGAATACTCTGTATGAGTCACCTTAGCTCTTTCTTTTGTAAGATCATCAGAAGTGTCTTCTACTTCATCAAGAACACTCCCTTCTTCAATACCGGCTTTTGTTTCCATCATCTTTTTCACCAGACCTCCGACTTCACTTGGAATCTAAATGTAATCACATTGAAATTGAACACATATATTTCTATATATATAACTGCTTGTAAAATAATTGTTAATACAAGTTCATACTAACCTCTGTTACACTCGGTTCAAAAGGAGCTGTTACTTCTTCCTGGGGTTGTTCTTCTATCATAAAATCATTTTCTGAGGCCCGTTCCGTGTCGTTCATTGGTTCGCTAAGGATTACCGCAGTCGGCTCGACTGTCTGGATAACAAATACTCAATTTAATTGTTTTTGATTTTACCTGTACGACCGGTTCTTCGATAGTAGTTATGTGTTTCTTTTTTATCTTTGGTGGAGCTGGCCTGGCCGCTGCAGTTCCAGGTCGACCCATCGACGTTTGTGGACGCGCAGCTGCTGTTGAGGGTCTGAAAAAAACGATTATGGACTATGTTCTCTTTAATAAAGTATTTCGTACCAATGTAATGAAAGTTAGGTATTGTCTAGCCTACCTCTGCATCTCTCTATCCTCTACCGGTCGTAGCGGGGGTTCTGGCTGCGGCATAGGTGCCGTGTAAGGACTTTCCACTAAATCGCTGATACCACTGTCATCTGTTTTAGCTGGCGATAGGTTCATGGCTAAATAGAGCAATTAAACACTGTAGAAATAGTTTAGTCGTCTAGCGTTACTGATCACAATAGCAGGTATTTCGTGTTTTGTAATCTGTCAATAAATATAGTCAGAAAATATGCATAAACCTATCACCAAGAACAAAGCCAAATCGAACTTTTATCGATACATATATAACTATGACTCACGTGATCTTGTAATTTCTTCATGATTTCTGTCTGAGAAACCTTCGTCCATTTCTGCAGTTATCTCTTGTGATAGTTCTATTTGAGAGAGCCTTCGTTCAGCTTCTTTGTGGCTACCATTCTCTTTTTCCTCTTCTTCCATCTTAGTTTCTTTAATTTTCTTTTCTTTCTTCTTTTCTTTATCTTTTTTATCCTTCTTTTCTTTGTCTGAAGATTTATTCTCCTTTAGTTTTGGCTCTTTAGAAGATGGCCGCTCCTTTGATGATTTCGAGGAAGATTTTTCTTCTTTTGGATCCTAAATACACCAACTATGTATATTGCAAAAATAATTCAATTGTTGGCCTAATTGAGTTCAATAGTCAATAGTACTTGTATGTGCAGAAAAAAAAACATTTTGATATAGTCTCACTCGAGGGTAATAATGAAGTGTTAAAATAAGAATCTCATTGAAAATGGCTCTGAAAGTGTTCGAAAACCGAAAATATACGAAAAATTTCCTTGCAAATAAAACTCCATGATTCATCTTAAATCACACAATAGAAAGAGGAACAATTTTATTTTTTGAAATAACTTCAGCCAATTAAAACATAGCAGAAATACATTCAATAGACTGTTTCTCTTGGGGACTAATTAACAAAAACATTATTTCTATCCTAGTATTATCTATTTTCCAATAAAACCTAAGCGTATTACTTAGAATCTGTTAGAAGTCACTCATTTCTAAATAAACTGTATACTAACCTTACTTTTACTCCTAGAACTGCTGCTTTTCTTTGTTGACTTTTCTTCATCACCCTCCTTTCTTGACTTTGATTTGCTTCGCTCGCGCTCTTTTTTGTCATCTTTTGTTTTTTCTTTTTCTTTTTTATCTTTGGATGCCGACTTTGAAGATGATTTTTCCTCTTTCACCTTGGAACTTCGACGTTCTCTCGTCGAGGAACCCAAATGAACTCTTGCGCTCTCAGCCAACTTTAGTAGTAACTGAAATACAACATTATTGTTTAGTATTATGTATGAATCTTGTTTTGCTATCCTGTTATTTTTATTTTTCAACTATACTTTGCATCTGCGCGTCATTGTCAGTAATACTGATGTCATTTTATTGCTCATTCACACGCACAAGAACTTGTGGGGAAAAATTTTCTGAATTTACAGAACAATTCATCAAATTTCAATAAGAAGTGTTCAAAACAAGCTTACCAGATTAGTCTGGTCCGGTTCTTTTCCGGCAATTATTTTTGCTGATTTCACACCGCCAAGAGAGCCATCGTCTAGCGAAGATATGAGTTTGTCCAAGAATGCTGTCTTTGTTAGTTTATCCGTTAACTTGCCCGCATCTAATTCATCTTTCGGAAATTGCGACTAGAAATGGAAATAAAAGGGTCTCTGTTTTATTTGTGGGCGGACTTACCTTAAGATATCCTGTTTTCGATATTGTGTTAGTAACAACATCGAGGATAAACTTGAACGGTGGTCTGGCCAAAAGCGCATCAGTTAATTGCGGTTTTTCTATTAATCCAGAAAATGCCGTTCTGGTTGCATCGAAGTCCATCTACCAGTAACAGATATACAAAAACAAATCAAGACTCTTTGTAAAACTGAAAACAACCTTTGATTCATAAAAAGTTTGTAACTGAAGCGAAAACATAAAGATAATCGGAAGCATAACTTTTAAAAGTATTTAAAGAAGAAAGAATTCTAATTTTTACAAGAAAGAATTGTTTTAAGCTAAAGTACTTAACTAGGCTGAGATAGACCTTGTAATGAAATCGTTTGTTAAAAAGCAATTTTTTTTAAATGTGCATTGGGGGTTATTGATCATGAAATTATAGTAATTGTTGCTAGACTTGCGAATAGAGTATACAATTCAACTGCCAAGGTGCCCACTAAGTTGTCATGGCAACCTAGCCCGCATACATCTTAATACAATTGTATTTATCCATCCTTTTTTGTATTCATTTTTCTTGGTAGCAGAATTTCGAAATATTGTATTAATAACAGTGGTATATTAGACTAGTTAGCATAAGTCTTAAGTGTTCCTTCTAATTAGAAACAAACCTGAATATCTAAGGTTCTTGATGAAATACTATCTGTGAGATAGTAACTAAAAAGCGCTGTAGCAATGATAGAATGACAAACTTAATAAAGGCCAAGAAACATTCTATAACAAGAAATATGGTAGCTGTTGAGTTGTAGCTAGAGAAATAGAGTTGTTTGCTCATTTCTCTGAGAAATGAAACCCTATTCTCGTCAGTGGGAAAAACAAGAAAGTTACGGTAAACCACCATGTCTACATTGTTTTGCAAGAATAAATCTTGTGAAATGATTGGTTTCTGTATTTATAATAATTTCCCGACTCTAGAAATAAACCTAAATTTCGTTTGTGGTTTATAGACCTGTTGTATTATCCGTGTCTAGTCTAACTTCCACTTAATGTTCATCGTGTGTGGTCTTCGCCAGTTTCCTTTTGCTTCTTCCGCTTCTTGAATGTTTTCGACTACTTAAAAGTCAGTCTAGAGTTTTCTAGCATTTCAAGAATTATTAGAATACAAGATATTTGTTATTAATCGCTACTATTTCAGAAAACCTCAACTTCTATTCAATAAAGGTTACAATTTCAATAGATGCTTCCATGCTCCTACTTTATCTTTTAGCATTCCTAAGATAAGAATAACATTTCAACAATTTACAAACTTCATATTATCGATTTAATCTTCTATTTATAATAGTTACAACGCGGTTTTAGTTAGATAAGAATATGCGGTTAACTAATAATAACATATATAGAATCTGTTTCCATCGTATTAAACAGAGTTCTCTTTATTTATAGTTCATTTTTATTGTTTTTAGGGGGGCAGCCACGCCCCTTTGAGGAAAATAACTAATTCTAAGAAAAGGAAGAGCATTACATTTTACGTGTCAAGGCCAATTGTGAGAAAATATCTCGTTTTTGAATTCATTTACTATTTTACAATGTGCTCGCAGTCCCGTTGACTACTTTGCATAAAAATATAAAGCTACTTTATCTTTAATATGGATTAAGTAAAAGTGTTCTTTCGTGGATTAGATGAAATTGAAGATTCCCCATCATCTTGGGTGGTCCGTTAAGGAAAAGCTTATAACAGAGGCTGCGAGCCCCCCGCGGGGGTTGATCGATAGTGGCACATACAAGGCATATTACGCTCCCACCACATATTGCACAAAGCATTTTTGAAATTTATTTTATTTCCCGCGAAAGAACTAGTTGTTGAAGTTGTTTTATGATAATAGTGACTGCTTAGTTGACGTTATTTCATGAAATGATCCTACTACTGCCATAGAAGATTGTTTTTCGCTTTTAAGACAACTGTCGAGAATACTTTGATAATGTTTTCTGTTTGGAAATAGTTTTATTTTTTGACTCTTTTTCATAGTTTGTTTCAGCTAACATTTATGTTATTAAATGCTTTCTTGTACCTTCCATATATTTACAATACTACCATTTGAATAGCATAAAAGCAAATTATAGACCTCCAAAGTTGTTCATTTTTGAATATATTGGAAAAATATGATCAAAATGGAGATTCAATAATAACAACCACATGATTTTAACAATATCTACAACATTTTAATTTCAAATGTATTGATTTTCTATTTTCCAATTCATGTTAATCCACCCAACATACGCCCATAGCCAAATGTATGTCTGCTTTTCGCACAAAATCGGTTGGGATTTTCGGTTGCTATTAAAATGAATGTTGTTGGTCGGCAGCTTATTCAAACAGAGTTTCAAGTCACCGACAATACATACGTCACCAAACCCACTGTGAACAATAATAGAACATCTGTTTAATTAGTTTACATCTAACATCTTAATTAGTTTAATTATTATTAAGTTTGTATTATTCAAACTGTCACATAAGAACAACAATCTCATAATAATAGTAATAATATTTACAATCAGAATTGCAGATCACATTTTCTTGTTTATTTCATTTGCGCTGGGTAATCATGTTTCTGAATATTCTGGGCTCGTCTCTTGCTATTCTTTTCTAGACTATTTTTCTGTTTTTCTATTTGATAGCTCTTATACATTGCTAAGTTATTATCCGCTGTATTTTGTTACCCACATAAAGGTTAAAAGTTCGTCTCAATTGTTTTTAATTAGTTTTATATCTTTTTGCTATTTCTTTAAATGTAAATTATATTAACTCCTATTATGTTTTAAGATGTCCTAGCATTATGTCGGATAAAGAAAAAGAATTGTGTCCTCGTCTTATTGACTATCTAGTTGTTGTGGGAAGACGATCAAGAGCCAGGTACATACAAGAATTATTGTTCCGTAACCTATAGTCAGTGCACAATTAATTGGTAGTCCCAGCTAGAACCATAAATATTTCAGAACAACTAGCCAAATTGCTACCGACGGACCAATTAGTACATCTGTGTCTTATCCAGAAATTTTACGGAGGTTTGGCATATTTTCGGGGAATTGGTGACCACCCACAAATTAAGGTACCCAACAGACGACCACCGGGATTTTCCACTGCCCAATGAGGTGACGGTATTTTGTCAACCTGAAGGATGCACGACTTTAAGTAGGATTAAAATGATAGAAATATTTGAAATGTCTGATTTAAGGCGCCGCGAGCAGACGGGGGCAGTCAAGAGATCCGCAGTTCTTTGTGTTTATGCTGACTGAGAAGGATTCTGCTAAAGTCCGCTATGGTGTCTGTCTTAACTTTTATCAATCTTTCGAAAGAAGACATCTCGACAGAAATGGACTGCGTAATGGAAAACAGAAAAAGAGGTACATTTTATTTTATAATAAATTATACAATTTTTATAAAAGAAGTTGGCTAGGTTTCTGTTTAATTAATTTGTTACCACCGCTGATTAAGATAAGAAATACGATAGAAAGCTACCTAGGAAACTGGACAATTAAGCAATTCATTTAAATTTCAACATTCATCAACTAAAATGAATAAGGTTCAATTGGAATCTTGCGCCGCTCGCAGCCCATTAGTCATATATTGTGAGTGATTTATTGAGAATGGGTTCTCGGTTAAGTGAACTCATTATTCAACAAGAATAGATACTTGAGCTTTGAAATATAAGAACATTTATGAACTGATAATATTTATTTATAGAAAAGATCATGCAATGTCGTTGACAAGTCTGTGCTTGATCTCCCATCATCCGTTTGTATCCATATTCCATGATATTCTTGTTCTTCTAAAGAGAATAGTCGACAGTTGCAACCATCGAGCACAGGAAAACACAAAAATAAAGTAAGAATACACATTTTCTTTGTTATAATGTAAATTATTTGTAAGTATACTTTTTCGACTTCAGAAATAATTTACACTACACAAAGAGTTACATGACTTTTAAGTAACTCTACACAACGTTTTGTTACTTTTTTCAAATAATGACGTCATTGGTAGAAATGGATAATTGTTCGTAAGACAAACAAGGCTGGCATTGTTATGTGCGCCAGTAGGAGTAGGAGTAGGCGTCCATCTCATAATTAAAATAACAAATAGAATCAACCAAAAGGAATTTATATCAAACTTTAAAACAAAGTTGATTAAAATGTTTAAGAGAATATGAGGTATAGTCTGTAACAAGAAAAAGGCTGCAAGGTGCGGTGTTAAACGAGGGCCTTCGCAATTACGTATTTGCGTTTTATGAAATCAAACCATCGCAAAAAGACATCATGATATTTTTCTAGTAACAAGCAATAAATCGCGCTTCTAATCATACCAAGAACATCTACTTTCGATGAAAATTGAGAAATTTCTGATAGCCTAGATAACACCGCACCTTGCAGCCTTTTTCTTGTTACAGACTATACAAGGAAGTTCCTTGGTCTGCCCCTCATTCTGGGATTTCTTTACGAAGTTCTTCGTTATCTTTGATCCACTGATCGAATGAATCATTCTCCATTGATCTTTTCTAAAAATGGAAAACATAAACTTGAATAGAGCTATAAATTTACAGAATTGTTTTAAAGTTTGCAGACCCAGCTTGTTTAAATGCAAAATGGTTCTTTACATAACAAATTTTGATGTCTATACACAATACAATACTCACAGCATAACCGCTCAGTGCATCTGCTACAATCGGACTTTCCCAAAGGACTGCTTTAAAGGACCACTGAGCGGGAAAATTTGAATTAAATCGTGTCGAGATTCGAGTAAAAATTGCGCGAAACCGCCATAAGAACCATCGTTTGAACGAAGTCCGATTGCTTGTCGGTTATGCTGTGTACTAATAATAAGATATAAACCATTCAGAATATTTATACTAAATGACAGAATATGTTCATTAGCTAAGATAGAGTAAACATAATCAATTCTGGAAAAAGAAGTAACATTTCATGTTGTAAAGCGTCGCTCTTACGGTGTTATTAAAAATCAAATAATGTAATAACCATTGATAAGAATAACTGTCGATAGGCGCCC